>CAUYSK010004213.1:0-68542 GCA_963575035.1 Avahi laniger | reverse complement strand
AGGATTTATTCCACAATGGCCTGAGGGGAATATTAACGGCCATGTATTCTCCTTGTGATATTATGTGTTACTCTGTGAGATTATATATATATTTTATATATAATATATATGCATAAACTTCATAGAAAAAAAGTGATTTTTTCAATGCTACTTTTAGTTTTGGACGGTGTAAATTACGGTATTACTGTTTGATCTTGACAAAACTGTTTTCAAACTTCTTTAGATATTTGAGGTCAAAGGACAGAAGAGCCAGTGTTCATAAAAATTGCAGAGAACTGAAGAGCAGTGACGTGTAGTCAGATGATAAATGGGAATCTCAGAACTTGGATTTAGTCCCAGCTCCTTAATCCTTGGGTGAGGTTTTTTTTCTTTCTTTTTTTTAAATTTATAATTAAATAGAGATGGGGTCTCACTCTTGCTCAGGGTGGTCTCAAACTCCTGACCTTAAGCTATCCTCCTGCATCGGCCTCCCAGAGTGCTAGAATTATAGGCATGAGCCACTATGCCCAGCCTTTTGGTGAGATTCTTAACCTCTTTTGGCTATGTTGACTGTTTACAAAATAAATTTCTATTAATTAGTGGTTTTAGAACTGCTACAGGCATTCTATTAATAAGAGCATTTGAATCAAACTTAACTTTTAAAAGACTTTTTTTTTTTTACTATTAAAAAATTCAGTTGGTACAAACTAATGTAATGGAAGGAAACCGGGTTTGTTTGCCCATATGCAGTGGAAAGCCAAACACTGAAGCAGCAGGTTTTCACAGGGAGAAAGGTTTGCTGTCAGGCAGCCAAAACAAGGAGACAGGAGTCAGACTGAAATCTGTCTCCCCTCAGCTGGGGGCTGGGGCAGGTTTTATAGTCAGAGGGAAATGAAGCATGATCTGATAGGATCTTGCAACGTGGTACTTAATGCCAGGAAACATACTGTGACTGGATCCTGCCATGGGGTGATCCACGTCTAGATCTGACTGGATCCTGCATGCTGCCATGTGGCCTCCTCTTCTTAGTTCAGTCCCTGCTCCTTGGTCTGAGCACTTAGGTTCTGCCCATGATTGCATGCCAGGTTCATCTGGGCATGCTTAGGTTATGTGACCTTCAACATGAGGGTCCGTGGCAACTGGAAAACAACTCGCAACTTGGTGACATAAAAGTTGAACCCAATTGTTCTGATACAGTTACACCAAGAGTGTTAAATCCCAAATTTTAGCATATTTGAGCCCTCTCACACAGTATAATAATAATAATGTCGATCTCTTTTGCGTGTTTGTAAACCTTGGAATAAAGATTCTGTGCCTCCATTTGACTACCTTACCAATATCATTGACTAAGAGGAATATAATTCTTCTGGAAAATTCTGCAAATTTCTGACAAATTTGGGCCCTGACCCACTCACAGGAAACTATGCAAATGAACACACAGGCTATCATCAAAGAAATGACAAGCAAGACACACATCAACTGGCCTACTTCCATTTACCATGTAATCATCAGTGGTATCGTCCTAAGAGGCCACTTTCTGTATCTCTTCCTAAGAAAGCATATGGCAGTGTGTTTAAATATTTATATTTTTTTGTATGATTGTTATCTGATCTTTGTGATAAAGTTACACATTTTGGGTCCTTTATGTTTAACTTTTATGTTCGTATATATATATTTTAGATGAGATGGAGTAATTACCTCTAAAGCTAGAAATGGATTGCTGGTTAAAAGCAAGACATTTAAAAAGCAAATGTGAAGATGGAAATTATAATATCGATCAGGCTCACATTTTAGGATAGACGTGCTGTATTGATCAAGCCCAGAATAAAACAAGTTGTACTATAAAGTACTAAATGCATCTTTAAATTTTATCGACCAAACTAACAAGGGTATGCAAAATGAAAGCAATAGGCAGAACATTCTCTTCAAAGTTACTATAATACAAGTTCATTTTTGTTTGGCAATTCAGGGACTGAATGGATTATAGCTGCAAATTGGAGTGTCAGTAAAAAAATGAAAACTTAATAGCACTATGATTTTTTTTAAAAACCATTATTTACCATTGGAATTTGCTTTGATGCTAGTAAGAATGCCTAAATCTTCAATGCGATTGTTTTGCAAGATATTTCTATGTTCGATGACAAATTATAACACCATTCTGAAATAAAATTTTGTGACTACGAAAATAAGGATTCCAGATTCTTTCATCAGTGTTTTGCAGCTCCTCCCATGAAGATGTGGCATCTATTTTCCCACCCCTTGAATCTGGTCTTGCCTTGTGATTCGCTTTGACTAATAGAATGTTGCTGAAGTTACATTGTGCAGAAGCTAGACCTACAGAGCCTTGGAGCTCTTGCCTTTCCTTCTTGGAATGCCCTGGCCAACACATAAAGAAGTTTAGCTACTGAGTGATGAGAAACCACATAGAAAGAATGACTTAGCTAACAGCCAGCAAAGAGGCTCAAGATATATGAGTAAACCTATCATTGACCCTCTGGCCCCAGACAAGCCACTTGATCAGTGCAACCACAGGAGTAAACCTAAGCAAGACTAGCCGAAGAACAGCCCAGTTAATCCACAGAATTGTTAAAAATAGTGAATTGCCCTTTTAAGCCACTGATCTTTAGGGTGGATTGTTACACAGCACTAGATAACTGATATAACATAGTAACAAATATGGGTGCAAATCAGGAACGTTGAATAAAGTTGTCTGATAACATACTCTACAGGGATTAAGAATGGATCTAAAGGACTTGATGTATTAGTTAGAAAGCTGAGATGATATGAATTCTTTACAATTCAACTAGCAATACTGCAAACACTGTGGCTCTCTCATTTGTGCTTAATTTATAGTATGTTCCAGCATGCAGACATGAGGAAGATCTAATACTCTGTCAAACCGTCATTCATAGCAACCAGAAAGAACTGATAAGAGTGAAAATCGGTTTTCAAATACTACTAATGTAGGAATGTCTTCAATAACCATATAAGAGTAGTGGTAGGAAGAAAAAAGCACCAAAGTATTGATGGCTCTAGAAAAATTGTTGTCAAAATGTCCTTAATTAATCATCATATGATGTATAAGACAAGCACTAGCTATTAAGAAGATTCTAGCATCTTTGCATGCAGTATTAGATAAAGCCATACAAATCTCAATTTTATTAAAGCTTAAACTTTCAATTGCAGAATTTTCAGGATTATTTGTAATGATATGGGTAGAAAGCTCTAGAACGTGGACAAGCTCATGTTTGTTTGGCAATTCAAGATCTTGATGAATTACAGCTACAGATTAAACTGTCAGTAAAGAAATGAAAACAAAGTTTAGACTCAATATACAAAATAATATTAAGCTGATTATTTTGAAAATTTAAGGAAATATCTGATAAAATGATTCCTTAGATACCTGGAATTTTAAAAAAGACAACACTAAACATGTTATCATTTAACAATACATGTTTGAAAATTATTTTTCCACCAAATGATGGCAGCCTGAAGAATCTGTTTATTGATTCTTTCCGGACTGAACATTTATGAATTAAGAAATGTTTGTAGACCAGATGCGGTGGCTCACACTTATAATCCTAGCACTCTGGGAGACCGAGGAGGGTGGATCATTTGAGCTCAGGAGTTCAAGACCAGCCTGAGCAAGAGTGAGACCCCGTCTCTACTAAAAATAGAAAGAAATTAGCTGGACAATTAAAATATATATAGAAAAAATTATCTGGGCATGGTGGCACATGCCTGTAGTCCCAGCTACTCAGGAGGCTGAGGCAGGAGGATTGCTTGAGCTCAGGAGTTGGAGGTTGCTGTGAGCTAGGCTGATGCCATGGCACTCTAGCCCAGACAACAGAGCGAGACTCTGTCAAAAAAAAAAAAAAAAAAAAAAAAAGAAATGTTTGTGGATATTATTACTTATTAAATACTGAAATGTTACTTTTCTTTCAAATGCCTTGATTGTTTTTCCTGAATGTGGTGACTTGTGTTTAGGAGAGCCACCATCAATTTGTTTGACTCCATGGATTTGCATGACATTCTTCCATTGAGAGGTAGAGGCCATTCCTCTCTGTCCTTGAACATGGGCAGGCCTTAGTGACTTGTCAATAGAATATGGTGGAAAGGATGTTCATATTCTGAACTTCTAAAGCTAGATTGTAAGACTTGCAGCTTCTGCCCAGGCCTCTTGGAATGCTCACTCTTGGAGTCCTGGGTCACCATGCAAGAAATTTTACTCCCTGCTGATGTGATCACATAGAGAGATCCCAAGTCTACATGGAGAGGGGGCACAACTGAGCCCACCTTCTAACTGTGCCCACCAAAGAATCAGGCATGTTGGTGAAGTTACTTTTGCTACCCCAGACAAAATCATCTGTCAGTTGAGTAGTGCCATTGAGGAGTGACTCCAGTTAAAGCCACATGGAGCAGAAGAATCAATCAGCCAAGTTCTATTTGAATTCCCGACTTTCAGGAACTGTGATTTTAAGCCACTAAATGTTAGGATTATTGGTTACCTTGAGATAAATAGTTAGAACACAGAATAATAATCTGAGATAACAAAGTAAGTTATTAAAAAATTATTACCACTTCCAACTATAATATTTATTTTGTGAATCAGGCAACAGAATGAAGAATACAAAATACAGAAATAAATTTGGCATCATGTCTGATTTAAGAACATACATCTAAGACCACAGCTAACACCAATAACCTCCAATTTTCAATTTTTTTGCATTTACAAAACAGCTTGGTTGTAATCACTGGTTGTTTTTTAATAATAAATACATATTATAAATTTGAATTAAGAATAAAATTTTGCTAGTACCACTTTTATCCATTTTATACTTGGGGTCTCTAATAATGTTCTATTTAGAATATTTTATCTGGAAAATAGTTTCTGAATTTAAAAAAGTTTGGAAACAACTGGACAAATAGTGTTTCCTTCTAGCTGTAATATTTACAAAGTGTATCACAGTGGGCATGGTGGATTTTGGTTTAGACCACATTTTTCTTTGTCAGGGGTATCAAAACATTTTTCTTTGAGTGCAGACATGGCATTTTTCTCAAGAAGGAAAACAGAATCTGTAAAAAGTGGCACCTGTCCTAATAGCATATATATATATATATACATATAGCTGGTTTAAATCTCAGTCCACAGACCAAATTATGTAAGAAGTACTTTTATTTTTCAATAACTCAATTTAACTTCTATTTGAACACCTACTCTTCCAGCATGGTGGAAACTTAATTGTGGTCAGTTTCCCCATATCTTTTAGCTCCCTTTTCCTTGGCCTGCATTTAAGACCTGGAGGGCTTGCTTAGTTCTATTCTAAGCCTCTAGGGCTGAAGAGCACATGTGATCACACGTGCATCTCTGAGATACCTATTGCCCCATCTTGTCCATGTATGTTATGGACTGAATGCTTGTGTCCCCCGAAAATTCTTGTGATGAAGCCCCAATCCCCAATGTGGTGGTATTTGGAGGTGGAGCCTTTGGGATTAGGTTTAGAAATAATTAAGTTTAGAAGAAGTCATGAATGTGGAACCCCCTTGATGGGATTAGTTCTTATAAGAAGAGAATAAGAGACGAGAGTTCACTGTCTCTCTCTTCACCTGTGAAGACACAGTGAGAAGGTGGCCACGCACAGCCCAAGGAGAGGGTTCTCACCAGACACTGACCCTGAGGGCACCCTTGATCTTGGACTTGCAGCCTCCAAAACTGTGAGAAATAAATTTCTATTGTTTAAGCCACCCAGCCTGTGGTATTTTGTTATGGCAGCCCAAGCCAACTGAGACAGTGACCAGTGTCATGGATGCAGCTTCATTGCTGTCTGAACGAGGCCTTCAGGTCTGGCAGGGCTCTCAGCTGCTTCCACACCTCTCTGGGACTCTTGGGAATCATACTTCTGCTCTCATGTCGTGCTGAGATTTGTAAAGCTCTGTGGAGGCTGTTAAGACCTTCTCTTGCCAATTCCTAGGGAACTACTCAGAAAATAGAGTTCAAGTCTCCTTTAATCTAAGATCCTACATGTTTGTGTGGGGGTTTTGCTATCTCTAAGGAGCTCGATGCCAGAAAAAGAGCGCTGGGTTTTTCTCTTCTGGATCCACTCACTGCTTCCTCTGTTTCCTCCACCTCCCTGTGCCAGGGAATCTTGTGATAGTTGGGAGCCAACGTGAGGAACAAGTTTTGCTTTTACTCTATGTTTTCTCCTAAATATTTTCTGTGCTGTGAGTCCTTACTATTCTAAAGAGGTTCCCTGCCTTTCTAGGTTCATGGTGTTCTTAGTGTGTCAATAATTTTTTCGTGGCATCCTTAGGCCAAGGCAAAGAAAGAAAGAAAGAAAGAACAAGTAAACAAACAAATAAAATACCAAAAACTTAATTGTTACATTTATTAAATAGTTAGGTTCAAACATCTTAATAACAGTAGTTTGTGTGGTGTCTGACAGCTCAAAAATTTAAATATCCCACAACATTCCCGTAAGTCTGTGATGGCACCTACGGAACTGTGAGTGTAGGCTGATGAAACACTAAATCCAAGAAGACTCCCTTTTTCTCTGCTGTTAATGTGCTTTCTTACGTGCAAACGCTCAGAAGCACCCACCTGTGTGCTTGGCCGTAGTGAGTGGTGGGGTCGTGGCAGGAGAACAGGACATCGTGGAAAGTAAATGCCATGAAAACCAATGGTTCAGGCAGAAAATTAGAGCCATTGTAAGTATTATTGGAACAAGGGGCTCGTTGTAGAAGAGGAAAGGAGATTGGTGAAATGAAGTTTTGCAAGTGGGTGATGAGAGGCATGGAGAGTCACTAATCAATCTGTTGCGTGGGCGACAAGTCAAAGACTGCAGAAAAACCCAAGAAGCCAAGCACGCAGCTAACAAAGGGTGAGCTTACGGAGAGGTGTATGGAAAGCTGTTAGCTCTGTGGGTCCACAGCCAAGAGTCTGGGGCCACTATTGGTAAGCAAGACCCAATTAGAGGAAAACTACGTCTATGTGTGTTGGGGGGCGGGGGGAAGTAGGAGGAGAGTTGAACAAATAAAGAGTTTTATTTAGGAAGATTAAGAGAGGGTAGCTTTCTCAGATGTCTAAGCAAATAGCCCCAAAAGAGAATTAAAATCATTGCATTCTTGGGGCTGGAAAGTTTTATAGACAAAATAATTAAACATTTCCCCCCCAAAAAAACACTCTCAAGAGGGATTGTCTGTCTTGCAACCATTTGTACTTCTTTTATTGTCATTTATTAATGTCCTCAACAAGAATGATTGGCACGTTAGTTGTGATGAATGAGGCAAATCAGATAAACGGTGTGAGGAGATTCCTTTCTTCTAGTTTATAAATACAAGAGGAAAACCTCAAACCCTCTGATGGTTACAACAAAGGCAGTTGGTTGCAACACTGTCACACTGCCAGACAAATTGAGTCTGTGAGTTCTATTTGAAACTGTCACAATTGTAAAAAGCCATTGGGCGTAGAAAGAACTCGCCATTCCAGATAACTTAAGTCTGACCTTAATTTCACGGGGCATATTATAGTGCAGCGTAATGTAGATATGAATTAAGTATTCGGGGCATATTATAGTGCAGCGTAATGTAGATATAAATTAAGTATTCGTATCAGTAAGCCTCTTTACTGGTACAAAAAAATTGGTAATCTGAGGACTTAATGCTGCAGTGAACTGTCGTGGTGATTTTTGGGTGGTTAAAAACCATAGACTGTACTTCTTAATGCACGAAATCCTGCAGATTTGAACAGAGTCAGCAGAAGATGATATACATTAGTTGACTAATGCTGGATGACAATCACAAAATCTAGTGGCATGAAACAATAAGCGTTTATTTCTCGTTCACTCTTTCATGTGTCAGTGGGAGTTTGGTTTTTTTCAAGCCCTGGCTGAGAGTGGGGCTTGTGTCTCCTTCATGAATATTCTTTCTGGGCCTGGGTCGAAGGGTAAGGACCATCCTGCAGAAACTTTTCTCATGACAATGGGAAGGAGTCCAAGAGGGCAAACCCAACCACACACGCACGGTTCCAGCCATGGCTCACGTCGCATGTGCTAACACCTTATTGATTAAAGCAAGTCGCATGGCCAAAGTCAAACCCAGTACAGTGTGGAAGTGCACTCCTTCCATGGAAAGGGGGAGAAGAAATATTTCCTTAGCAACAATCTAATCTAACATAAGATGCTTTAACTATTGCTATTACTCCTAAAAGTCTTCTAGTTTCTTAAAATTTCAAATGACTTAAGTTTATATTCAATTACAAATGATAGAAAACTCAAGATAATAGTAGCTTAAACAATACAGGATTTTATTTCATACAGATCAATGAAGAGTGCACAGGAAAGCAATCTAAAATGGCATGATATTTTCACAATCTTCAAGAATACAGGGCCTTCTCTCTTGCTCTATTTCCATTTCCAGGCCACCTCCTGATCCAAGATGCTGATCGAGTTCCGGCCATCAATTCACATTCCAGACAGCAAGATGTACAACAGGATGAAGAAAGTCACATCTCTCTTCCCAGAAGTTGCATGCAATTCTTTTGCTTACATCTTCCTAATCAGAAATTATTTGCATAATTATGCTAGCAAGACAAGATAGAAATTTATACTTTATTCTTGAAAATCTCCAGGTGTCCATATTTCCTGTGAAAAATAATGGGTTTTACAATGTTAATATAGTACTAGGGAACAACAGCTGCTGGCGTGAACAATTGATGGTCTTTGCCACAAATTTCAAAGAAAGTGTTTACATTCTCCATACTACATAGTGTTTAAATAAGATATTTAATTTCTTCCTCTGAGTTCTTACAATAAAGGTATAATTGTTAACAGCTAAAAAGACTTTAGATATCATTTCATAAAGTTATGAGTTATTTTTAGTTACAGTTGGCAAGTTGCCAAAAAGAAAAAGGGAGAGGGAATGAAGTTTTAATGTGTATGTCTATTCTCAGTGGAGTATCTACCTCCACTACCTTCCAGATTGATCTGGAAAATGGAGTGTAGGGACAACCATTACTTCATCTTTACCATTGTAATATGTTAATTCCAGCACATGAGTTCTTGAGAGACTTCAGAGAAGAGAATATTTCTTGTTAAGAACAAATGGTTACAATTTGAATTAACCTATGGACATTGATGGATCACTGCTTTTTGTCATGATCTTTAGCCTGTAATCAAGGTTATCCAAGATCTGTTCCCAATATACCCTCCTAGGCCTATCTCCCACTACTATTTTCCCTGTATCTTTATAAAATTTATAACATATGTTGAAAAATGTCAAGTATTATATATGACTTTCTCAAACAAACTAGATTAATTGTGCCACCCAAATATATCCTATAGCTTACTTTTTTGCCAGTGCTTGAGCCATCTCAGTAGAGAGCGACCCCTGTCATACCCACTATAACCTTATCCATTAATGTAAGACTGAAAGCAAAAATTTGTTTCCTTAAAAAAGTGTCTGTAGAATCCTACCATCAGAAGTGAACTCCCTTTAAAGTCCAATGTAACTGTATATTATATTAATTCTTTCCTTTATTAATGCATAATTAATTTTTATTGAACACTTACTATATATTCCTAAACTAGGTTTCATTCATAATATTTATAGTCTAGTGGAGGGCATTAATCAGATAATATTTTCCTTTTGTATAGATCATGACCTATCTCATACTATACTTCTATTGTTCATCTTACTTACCTTCCCCAGCACTGAAAAAAATGGAAAAGCTGTGTCTTATCATCTGTATACACTTTTGACACCTAGTACTGTGCCTTGCACTGTTAGTTAAATGTTCAGCAACAATATTCAATGAATATTTCATTTACTGCTTTCCCCCTCACCCCAGGGGAGACAATTCAAAGGAAGTTATGTTACCATTAACTGCTATAGAACAACTCATTTGAAATTGAAGCACACAGTTAAAAAATATAAACATGTATCTTCTTAACTGGAGTGATGAGGATGGAGAAGAATCTATAAGATGAAAATCCAGTGTTTGGATTATTAGAAATGCAAATATGTCCCAATGTATGATTATGTGAATTTCAGGTGTTCAGCGTCCAGACTTGCAAAAACCACATAGATGAAAGCAAATCTCTTTCTAACATTTATCTGCCTGTGTGACTAAAAGACAGAAAAACAAGCTGTCAATAAATGATATTCGGGCATTTTTAGAAGGACTCGCAAACTGCTGCAATCACTGCACAGTATGTTTTCTAGGCTCGGCGGCCTTTTCCTTGTTTCCTGCTTGTTCAGGCTTCAGATGTGTGGAGTGGATCATAATTAGGAATCTGGTCACCCTTTCCCAGCTCTGATTCAATTAGCCATATGTTACAAGCAGCAAACACAGTGACTGTCAAACTTTAGCAATTACCAAGAGGGGAGAAAAGGTAGTGGGGTCAAAACTATGAACTCATAAAAAGCTCTTTTAAGTATAAGCAACTCCTAATTGTGAAGCATTAATGAGAATTGTGTCTGGTCATTCATCAGCCATCTCCATGGACCAGCTCTGGAAATAGCAGCCTTTTCTACACGGGAGACTGCAGTGCTGCGCTCTTGAGGCAAAGGTATCAGAAAACGTAATGAGTAAATATGCAATTCTATTTACATTCTTCATCTCAACAATGAAGAAGAATCAATAGGCTTACAGGATATGGCAGTTGTCCTTTGCAATGAAGACTCTCTCAAAGGTAGTTTTTCTGACTCATAAGGGCTTATTCCAAAAAGCGATTTACTCTTTACGGAGCTCTATATGCTTAGATTAGGGCTATGCTGGGTCAATCCTGCAGTGGGAAATCCTTGGAGGGTCACTGGTAAATCCATTTTACCATAAAAAGGCAGAATTAAATTTAAACATTTGAGATGTCAAAGCTGTGTTAGTTCGAACTTTTCTTCTCTGTTACATGCTGGCTTGTTAGAGAAGGGGGGTTGGAAGTCCTGGGGGTAAGATAACATTTGAAAAAAAATAGTTGAAAGAAAATGAGTAATGAAGCATGTGGTTCTCTAGGAAAAACGCACATAATTAGGTAGGCTTTGTGAAGAAATCTGAGGCTTAAAAAAAAACCTATTAATTTTTGGCTAACCTACCCATTCATGCTCTTCTCCATAAAAGAAGGAATGGAATTACAATACAGCCACACTCCACTTAGAATAACATTTATTGTACAGCGGGTCTGCCTCCTAGGCTTACTTTCTCATAGAAAAGGCCTATTATAAATCCTGGTAATTTTCCCATGAGTTCTACAAAGAGTGTTTCTTCGTGGTGGGTTTGAATGCTTTATCCACTATAATTTAAATGTCTCAGACTACGTCGCTTCAAATCCTTTTCCTCAGGAGGTTGCTCTAGTCTGAAAAATACCTTCATTAAGAGAGTTCTCTAGTATTTAACCTGGAATTTTAAAATTCTGTTTTATCTGTCATCAGAAATAGGTCCCTTTTCTTGACCACTGAACTTCATTCAAGAAGCCAGTGTGCTCTCGCATGAGAAAGGTGGTCGCCTTTTCTTCAGAAAATAAGTGACTTTTAGCTCAATTGTACCAAGTGCTTTAAAAATTCCTGTTTGATTTCTTTTGCTTTAGATGTGTGTTCCTGTCAACTGACACTAGTTTTGAGATTTTGGTCAAGGAAAGGTTGAGGTTTGGTTGGGGGAGGTGAGTGGAGAGGATTTTTAAATGTAGAATAAACTTTTATCTTTCATATCAAATAGAGACTTTTTTTTTTGACCGAGTTTCGCTCTGTCACCCCCCGGGGTGCAGTGCAGTGGTGTCATCGTAGCTCACGGCAACCTCAAACCCCTGGGCTCAAGTGATCCTCCTGCCTCAGCCTCCCGAGTAGCTGGGACTACAGCCATGAGCCACCCGGTTAGCTAATTTTTTCTATTTTTGGTAGAGATGGGGTCTTGCTCTTGCTCAGCCTGGTCTGGAACTCGTGACCTCAAACAATCCTCCTGCCTCGGCCTCCCAGAGTGCTAAGATTACAGGTGTGAGCCACTGCACCTGGCCAAATAGAGATTAAAAAAAATATTGAGAGGATAAACATTCATCTGGTGGAATGGAAAACGAGGAAACCCATGGAGCTATAAGAATATATGTGTGACCTTTAGAATTTTTCCTTTTTTTGAAGTTAATGAACTGGGAAAGTGTCTTACTAAGAAGTCAGGGTACAGGTTTCTGACTCCTTTAAGACCTTCTGCCATAAACACTTTACCTTTAAGCACTTCCACTTTAATTTTAATAGTTTAATTGGAATGACAAGGGAAGCCAAGGTCGCCAAAGCCAATACTTTAATGCCTGTCTTGGGCGACGGGCAACTCAGTGGTGAAGAGATAACTCGTTGGGCTCCTTTCCTGTGAGGCTGCCACGTGAGGTGAGGATCTTTGCTTCTGGATCTCTCATGGGTTTGGGTACCGTGTGCACGTTGACAGTTCTAAGGAAAGCAGAGCACTCCTACAGGAGTCCTGGAGGGTGTGTAGGCAGAGCCGCTGATGACAATTTTATTTTTCTACTAGGAATATTTTAATTAAAACTACATGTGGTTTGAAATGTTTACTGTCCTTTCTCTTCTGAAAATCCTTACAATTCACCTTGTGTACAAAGAAAACTCTTAAAGTCGTTCATTTAAATCAGTATGGTGACAGCTTCAATGAGGATTGCCGAGTTGGGCTTTAATATAAGATTATTTAAGACACAATACAAAGGCCAGGGCTGAATTTAACACATTGACTACCACACTAGAAAAAAAAAAGCTTTCCTTGGGGCCACGGTATTTTTATTACGGAAATAGAATAAAAACTTCGAAAACAAAATGATCCTTTCTAATTTAATGAGAAATTTGTTATTTCTTATTATTTTCTGTGGGTGAGTTATATGCAACTTGAAAAGTAATTCTTGTCTTAAATATTGTCACATTAAGGGGTATCAGTGTCCTGTAGAGTAAGTTCTCTCATCATGTACTTCTTCAAGACTATCCTCACTCTTCTTAGTCCATTGCATTTCCATGTATTTCCATTTTGGAATCAGACTGGCCCATTGCATTTTAATATATTCTCATTTTAGAATCAGCTTTTCTAATTCCATAAAAACAACAGCAGGCCAGGAATGGTAGCTCATACTTATCATCCCAGCACTTTTGGAGGCCAAGGTGGGAGGATCACTTGAGATTGCTTGAGGCCAGGAGTTTGACACCAGCATGGGCAATATAGTGAAACTCCATCTCTAAAAAAAAAAAAAAAAAAAAAAAAAAAAAATTAGCCAGTGTGGTGGCTCACATCTGTCGTCCTAGCTACTCGGGAGGAAGGCTGAGGCAGGAGGATTGCTTGAGCCCAGAAGTTCAAGGCTGCAGTGAGCTGTGATGGCACCACTGCACTCCAGCCTGAAAACAAATATACATACACATAAACATAAACACACACATAATACATATAAAAACACACACATATATATATAAAACCAATTAAAAAATGAATTGGGATTTTAGTTGGGATTGCACTGAATCTATAGAACACTTTGAAGAAATGGACATTTTTATATTATTGAATGTTCAGGCTCATGAACATGGTATGTCTCTCCTTTTGTTTTAATCTTCTTTAATGTATCTCAATAACATTTTGTAGTTTTCTGCATAGAGATCCTCTATACCTTTTTTTAGATTTAATATTTAATAATTCGATATTTTTGGTTTTATAATAAGCAGTATCACTTAAAATTTTTATTTTCTGCTTATTGC
Organism: Avahi laniger; assembly: GCA_963575035.1. Taxonomy (NCBI): domain Eukaryota; kingdom Metazoa; phylum Chordata; class Mammalia; order Primates; family Indriidae; genus Avahi; species Avahi laniger. The sequence goes on along the minus strand of CAUYSK010004213.1, from coordinate 54,841 downwards.
AGGTATAAAGTAACACATTTAAGAGCATCTGGAGCTTCGAGAAGATAACAGGAGACTATCCTTCATGACCTGGGGTAGAAAAAGGAACGCCTTTGTGTATTTTTTGTAGCAATCTTGCTGACCTCCCTTGTTAATGCTAATTATCTATCATTCTTTTGGAAGCTCTATGAACATACATATATGTCATCTGAGTTTTATTTCTTCTTTCTTTGCAATCATTTCCCCCTTTCCCGTTCCCATTTTCTTTTCTTTCTAAAAAATTTAAAAAATTTTTATTATTCTGTATTAGCTGTGCTTCCCTTCTGCTCTGGTTGACACCTTCAATTCAGTGTTGCAAAGGGAGTGGTGATTACAGACATACTTGTCTTGCTCCAGATCTCAGTAGGAAAGATTTCACCATTTCGCCACTAAGCGTAATGCCTGTTGTATGTTTCCCCTCGATACTTTCTATCAAAATAAGGAAATTTCTTCCATTCCCAGTTTGCTGAGAATTTTTATTGTGAATAGATTTTAATTTCATCGCAGTATTTTCTCCATTCATTTTGATGATCATATGATTTTTCTCTTTTCCATTAATGCGATAATGTGATTTTTGAAACTTTCACCAATCTTGCACTCCTGGAATGAACTCAAATTTTTATATTTTGCTAAATTTGATTTGTTCATTTTTTTGTTTGGGATTTTTCAATCTGTGTTCTGAGCGATATTGGCTTGGACTTTTCCTTTCTCATAATGTTTTTGTCATGTTTTGATATCAAGGTTACGATAACAACCTCAGAAATAATGGGAAATAGTCCCTCATTTGCTGTTCTGTAGAAAAGTCTGTTGAAATGTTTGGTAGAATTTACCAGCAGAGCCATCTGTGCCTGCCGTTTCTCTGTGGGAAGGAATTAAATGGAGAATCCAATTTCTTTAACAGACCATTTAGATTTTGTATTCTTGTGTTAGTTTTGATAGCTTGTATTTTTGTCTAAGTCATCTAAATTTTAACATTTATTGGCAGAAAGTTTTTTTTATAATATCTCCTTATGATCATCTGAATGTTTGTGTGATCTGAAGCAGAAGTCAGCAAATTATAGTTCTCAGGCCAAATCTGGCCCATGAACTGTTTTTGTTTGGGCCAGTGAGCTAAGAATGGTTTTTATAATTTGAAAGAGTTGTTAAAAAAACAAAACAACAAAAACACAAGAATGTGTGACAGACTTTAATTCCTCCTTTTAACTTGAATAATTTCTTAGTTTAAAAATCTTTGTGATTTAATTTCCTGTACTTTTTCTAATTTCTTGGGTGCCCAATTTTTATAAATACTATATGTATTCTATGTGTACTGGAAAAGGTCAGGTTTGCTATCATTTTGTTCAAATCTTCTATATCCTTACTGATTTCTTGTCTCTTTCTTCCATCAATTAGTGAGAGTTGTGTTTGAACCTCCCTCGTTTGTTGTGGATTTGCATATTTCTCTTTCTAGTTCTGATAATTTTTTGCTCTACATTTTTTGAGGTCATGTTACTAGATGCATATAAATTTAGAATTGTTACACCTTCCCGGTGAATCAAATCTTTTATCACTATTAATTGAGATGGAAAGGCAGTATTAACACATTTTAAGCAGTAGGGACATTATAACAAAGTATAGATAGAAGAAAATGTAAAACATATTTTAGGAGAGGAAATACCATTTAATATATTTAGGGAAATAGGGAAAAAGGAGTCTGTAAAAATAGAAAGGGGCTTAATTTTGGTTTGCTTTAAGTGTTAGAGTGAGGAGTTTGTATCTAAGCCGTTCACAGATTTTTGAATCCTACATTCAAGTTTGTTACAATCATAAGTAATGAAGATTTTGATTTAAGGCTTTACATATCTCTTTATACCTTTACCTGAATTATTTTAACCATTTAATCTTAAACATTCATTTTTAGTAATTATTCTACCATCTCATTTCTTTTTTCTCAGGAAACAGGGAAGCAGATTTTTATAAACAAAAATAATGAATGAGCGCTTGTTTATTATCCTTACATGGAAATACTCATTCTAGGTTTTCTTTTATTCTCTTCTGAACAATGACCTTTGAAATAAAAATAATTGATGGAAAAACAAAGTGAAAGTCCTGCCTCAGAATTTGGCTCAGTGCCTGAGTTACGTATGCTCCATTTTTACCTTAAGGAGCGGCTGCAGTGTGATTCTCATTTGGTGGGTGGAGACGCTGGGTTAGGACTCAGGACCCGTGTAGCTGAACCAGAGTTGCAGCAGGACTTGCTCAAGGGCGCTGGGGTCGAAGCTGAAGGAAGGAACGGTGTGAGGCCCTGCAGGCTTTCTGGTACACAGATGTTCATCTAATGCACGGAAAACTGCTCTGAACTTTAGCCTCAACTCCTCGCTCACCTAACAGCCACCAGATCCACAGCAACCATATCTGCAATGATTTATCAGAGACTGAATTGTTCATTTTTATTTCTCTGCATACGATCCTCCATCTTCCCAGCCTCCCATCAGTCGGTACTAAGGGTTCAGAAATAAGGCAGGTCCCAGACGGGATGGGGCACTGGTGTCCTTATCTGACAGGGGAGGTATCTGTTACATGACTGGTTCTGTCCCTCGCTCAACCACTTACGTGTAGTGAGGCCACAGATAAATTACTTTATCTGTCTCGGCTTTCGTTTCTATATCTGTAATCTGAAGATAATAGAGTTAGATCTACTCCTTGCACACTTTAGTGACACACTCGTGAAGATAAATTGAGGTTGAATTGTAATATGTCTGCAAAGTCCCAAGAGCTCTGGGAATAAAGGCTATATATAAATAAAAATGTATTACGAATGCCTGAATTTTAATAAAAGCTTTTATATTTTACCCCCATGGCTCTCTAGGAAGTCATCGCTGTTGAATATTGAACAGATCTTTTTTTCCCTCTCTCTCTGCTCCATTCAAAACATTTTCTAAACTGTCTACGTTGCAACCCAGGAGATAACCACAGAGAAGTTAAAGTTTGTCTCTGTGCTTCCAGGTTCTCCTTTTTGTCCCCTGTTCCTTCTCAGAATGATGCATGTATGTCGCCATTCCAAATGGGCTTGGAGCTTTCATGGACTTTCTATCTCCATTAAAATACACCCCCAGTCAATGATTTAGTAAACTTATCCATTGCGGTGTAACTGACTGACAAGCCTAATGTGTTATTTTCAGTATTATTAAAATTTTATACCAGGACATTCTTCAGCCAAAGGATTTAATCTCAGATGGGAAGTTTGGATTTCAATCTAAGCACGGAGGGGTGGTGGTTGATGGTGGTAGGGACAAGGAAAGAAGGCAAACAGCAAGTTGGAGTTTCTGAAATCTCACTACATAGGTACAGGTATTAAAAAATAACTCCAGTATAAAACACTTTTTATATTATAAGCCATATTTATAGAATACTAGCAAATGCAGCCTTCACTGAAGTAGATATTATTTGCTCTATTTTATAGACAAGGGTACTGAAGCTTGAAGAGATTAAATAACTATCTTCATAAGACATTAAATAATTTTCTAGGTCACACACCTAGGAGGTAGCTGAGCTGAGCTCAGACAAGCTTGTTTGACTCCAAAGTACTTTTCTTGCCATGTGGAATAACAAAACAAATCATAAATATGCAGAACTATGCCTAGGATTAACTTTGGACTCACCTCTTTTTGCTTTATTCATGCTGGTCAGGTACACTATTTTTGGTGCTAGCAGGTCTCCATGTCCCAGACTATAATTTTTGCTGTGAAAATGGAACATGCATGTTCTCCAGAAATAATCATATTGCGGTGAAATGTCAAAATAGATCTTTGGTATGTTCCAAATGCTTTCCAATGCATCACCAAATTTAGTGATGAATGTGTTTGTTTGTGTTTTTTTTCTGAGAGAGGGTTTGCTCTGCCACCCAGGCTAGAGTGTGGGTGCAATCATAGCTCACTGCAGCCTTGATCTCCTGGGCTCCAGGAATCCTCCTGCCTCAGCCTCCCAAGCAGCTAGGACTACAGGTGCACACGACCACATCTTGCTAATTTTTGTATTTTTTGTAGAGACTGCCCCCTTCATTGGCCCCCCTAAAATGCTGGGAATACAGGCATGAACCATCGTGCCTGGCCAGTGATGAATGTATTTTCATTGAATATCAGAAAAAAATTACTAATGCTGTAATAATGCATCTATGCATAACCCAATCTGAAAGCCTTTTTTTTCCTCAGCAATTTCCTTGATGTATGCAGCATTTTTCTTGAATCTCTATTCCTCGAATAGTGCTTTTTAGTTGTTTTGATGCTTCTTTAGCCAGCTACCCTGTTATTTTTTTGTTGCCTCTTCTTTCTTTTTAACATGTATGTCTCTCAGAGCTCTCATATCAGAACTCTGCTATTTTTTTCTGTTCCCGATACTCCTTAAGCATGTATCATTTCTCATAGTCTCAGCTACAGTCTTTATGTTGGTTTTCATTTCTCTCCAGCATGAATCTTGATTCAGGCAATTCAGGCTTGGATTTCCGTTCATCCTTCCTCCTTGCTTTTTATGCTCATCACACACACACACACACACACACACACACACACACACACACACACACATCCCATTCAGTCCCAGCTCTGTGTTGCCCATGGTGTGGTAAATTACTATAACACAGAATTTATCATCTTTGAGGGTGTTTTTCCTATAACATAAAAAAATTAAAGTGGAAAATATAAAATATATGTAAAATGATTTTCTGATGAAATTAGTGATAGATAGTGTGTAAATAGTGATAGATAGTGAGTAAAATCAATAACTAGTGTTAACCAAGTGGAGCCATTATCAAACTTTATCCATGAGTGTACAATTTGTTTTTCTTATGTTATTTTCTCTCTCCCATGGGCTTCTCTCTACTCATTTGCAGTTGTTCGCTGACTGTCATTTCATGACTCAGCTGCCTGTCAAGAGTATTAATTGGGGCCATTGATGACATGTCCTCTTGTCACACCAACTCACTCCTTTGCCCTTGCTCTGATTATTCAGTCTTTTTCCCCTAATCTAGAGAGATTTTAGAAGTTTTCAGCCTTCATACTATGTCAAGCTTAAAACTCCTGGTTTTATCTATTAATATCCTTCTCCCTAACTTTGCCCTAAAGTGAAGGGACGATCTCTCACATCACTGACTGACCCTTTTTCTTTTAAAATTTGGCTCCCATTTTCCCAGAACATACTGAAATTATTTGAAGGAGAAAATAGTTTAAGAATATGATTTTTACAAGTCGTGTGGTCTATTTTTCCATGTAGCAAACACCATATAGCAAAATTTTCCTCTCACGTGTAGTTCTATTGAAATAAAAAATAGTTTAGAAATTATCTTTTGGAGATTCACTTTTGTCTCTGGAGTATTCTATCAATTACTCCAATTATGACCAATAGAAATGAACTACCGTTACCTTAAACAAAAGCAAATTTACGTGAGACTGTGGTCAGGGATGGGGATGGAAGCGGTGCTTGCGTATGGACGGATACCAGGTAGGAGGCTGCAAGGTGAGTCTGGGGAACGCAGAGGAGCAAAGAAAGATTTAGAGAACAAAGAAGCAGGAAGAACAGAACCATCTTGTGGCAAAAAATATCTGGTTAGCACATCTCTTCTCTTTTGTTACCACTGAAATGAAATCATCTCTATAATGTTTTCTTCATTCTTGCATCACTCACTCAATATTCGTAGTCCCAGGAGAGAAAGAACTTGGTTGGCCGAGGTTCAGTCACACCTCTGCTGTTGGGTCTACCAGAAAAAGGACCTGGAACCCTTGGTTTCCAAAGATAGGCAATTGCCCTCCCACCAGGACCACATCCAATGAGGAAAAGGCATTTTCCCAAAAGGAAATCAGGGGAAGGTGAATGATTGGGTAAATAAAGACCAATGTCCACTAGGAAACTAATATTTTTGGCGTGAGTTGTCTACCAGTTGAAATATTACAGGGAAGTAACATCTAAAGAGAAGTTTATGAATCAATCAAATGATATCCATTAAGTACTTATTTGTCATAGGAAATAATTCTAAATAACAATATGTCTGTCCAATATGAATTTACGATAGTATACGCAAACAAGTAATTTCCAAGTGGGCATAAGAGGTGTTTTTCATTGTCTTTTATATTATATATAGGGGTGCTGTTGAGATATAGAAAAGGAGAAGAAAGGAGAAGGAATAAATTTGAATGGGAGAAAAAGACAAGAAAGGCTCCATGGGGAACAGATGTGGGTATGTCAGCGTCTTACATACGTCACCTGCAGGTCTAGTATTTTGTGGAAACTTAGAATTGCTTTTCAAACTATTTAGGGAACCCACTTCATTTTTTCTTTATTCAACTTTATTCCTCCTCTCTACCAGATAGGGTTTTCAGTATATTGGATCAAGCATTCGAATAGGTGAAAAAGCCACGTATTTTTACACTTTACTCTTCTTTCAAGCAATTTCTCTCACCATCAGAAACCATTTCATGCATCCTGCTCACGGATTTTAGTAGTAATAAAGATTTATTTTTCAGAAGGGAACATCAAAATTAAGGGAATTGTAAAATCATTCAGCATCCATCATTCTTTTCATCATTAGCAAGAAATGAGCTGAGGGCAAGATAAAGCATATATATTTCTGACATCTTTTCTTTTTTTTGGCAGATGACAGGGCAGATTTGATTGTTTCTTGTCTAATTCGACAAGCTGAATTCTGTCAGGCAGATGTCTTCATTAAGTCTGTGTAGGAAGAGGGAAGAGAATCAAAGGGAAGAAGTAGCGAGCGTCCCTTCGGGTACCCTGGATAGGGGTCAGATATCTTGCAGGATGATCTATGAGTACAAGAGTAGCTTGCAGTATTTTGTGTGAAATGATAATTTCTTTAGGATTAAAAACACCTGTGACAAACATCTGTTGGGTCTTGACACCTCATTTTGTAGTCTTGGAATATGCAATGTTATAACCCACTTCAGGAAGCAGTAACAATTACGGTATTTAATTCAGGAAGAATAGCAGAGGGTGTATGGCAGTTAGGTGAGAGTCCTCAAAGCTGGAGAAGACTGAAAAGGAGCTGGAGGGACATCCTCACCTGTAGTGAGGTTTGATATAAAAGATATGTACCAGTGAAGTCATTTCTGTTAGCAGTATCTATTTAATTTCAACCTTGTCCATTCAAAGTAGAGAAGATAACTAACTAAAGGCGAGTCTTTTTGCCATGTAGTATTCCTCTTTCCCTTCCTCTTTCTCTTCTCCCAGTTGGAAGATCAAAATAGTCTTCCTTCTATAATTTCTTCCATTTGCTTCTTTTATGTACCTAAAAAGCTTGTCAAATACCCCTTCTCAGGATTTATTCTTGTTTTTGATTCTTTGGTTCTTTTCAAGAGATCTCACATCCTTCCCGTAGGTTATATCTTAACGTTTGTGTGAGCAGCAGAGCATCTCAGAAACTCCTGATGCAGCTTTCTGTAAGCAACTACGTTACCTCAGCGGGACCAGGTGAGAAAATGGCGGCACAGCAAGAAGCTTCTATTGTGCTTGTTAAGTACCGGGAATGACCAGTAGTATGCAATCAGAGACCTGAGAATAAACAAGAGTGCAGCTATTTTGGACAAATTCCTGCTTTGTTAATTCAGTTATACATTGTGATAACTACTATGCATCCTGAACAATAAACTGCAGGTGATCAAATTATGCTTCTCAATCATCATGATAACGTAGAAGGATATTATAAGAACAGCGGTTACAAAATGCCATGTACTATCCAAATAACAAAAGAATCAGAGTTAAGAAAATAGTGCTGCCAGGAAGAGCCATTTTTCTTTTCTTTCCTCCCTTCCTCTGCCTTTTACTTATAAGTCTTGGTTCCTTCCCAAACCACTAGGAAAATGTCTATTGTACCTTCTGAGCGCGGCATCTGATCCTTCTTCCCCTCCCCAGGTAGTACAAATCTTGAGAGATGAAGTAGAGAAAATAGCATAACACTTCAGGATAGCACAAGGATGCGAATCAGGGAGAATTGTCACATTTACAATTAAATGGACTAATTGGAGTAGGAATGAGGGAGGGAAGGGCGATGACAAGCCACGTTAAAACGAAGCACAGAAAAGTACGGAACAAAATAAATTTAATGTAAAGAGCCCTCATTGAAAATTACTTCTAATATGTCCGAAAACCTTTACTAATTTATAGATGTCAAATAAAAGACTAAAGGTAGTGCACTTATGATATTAATGCATTCAAGCAACAAGCATTTATTGAATGTCCATATGCCAGGCACTGTTCTAACAGCAGTGAACAGAGCGAAGTTCTCACTCTCATGGAGACAATATTGCAGTGTTGGTAAGAACACACAGACAATAAAGAAACAAGTAAATGTATAGCATGTTAGATGGTGAGGAACACTACAGAGAAAAGTAAATCGAGGAAGGGGGAGAGGAGAGACGGTGCTGGTGAAAAGCTATTTTATAGAGGATTGTCTAAGAGAATCCCCAGTGAGAAGACGGCATCTGAGCAGAGACCCGAAGGAAGTGGGGCAGCCATCTATGTGGCTATCTGGGCAGAGAGTGTCCCTGGAGGAAGCAGTGAGTGTGAAGTCCCCAAGGAAGGAGCGTGCGTGGTGTGTTTGAGGAAAAGCAAGCAGATCCCGCGCTGGGCCTGAGTAACAAGGAGGGGAGTGTTAGGAGATGGTGTCTGGCAGGTCAGGGGGTGGGTGGCGGCAGGGCAGATCACATCATGTGAGCACTCTCGTAGGATTTAATTTTTTTAATTAAAATTTTTCTATTTTAATAGATTTAGGGGGTACAAGTTGAATTCCGTTTCATGTATAAATTGTATGGTGGTGAAGTCTGGGCTTTTGATGTATCCGTCACCTGAGTAGTGTACATCGTACTCCGCAGGTAATTTTTCATTCCTCGCCCCCTCCCATCCTCCTGCCTTTTGAGTCCCCAGTGTCCATCATACCACTCTGTGTGTCCTCATGTAGCCGTAGTTTAGCTTCCACTTCTAAGGGAGAACATGCAGCATTTATTTTTCTGTTCCTGAGTTACTTAGGATAATGGCCTCCAGTTCCATCCAAGTTGCTGCAAATTTCATTCTTTCTTATCACCAAGTAGTACTCCATGGTATACATACAGCATATTTTCTTAATTCACTCATCAGCTATTACTATTTTAAGATGGGGTTTCACTTTGTTGTCCAGGTTGGAGTACAGTGGCACAATCACAGGTCACTGCCATCTCAAAATCCTGGATTCAAGCATCCTCCTCCCTCAGCCTCCTGAGTAGCTGGAATCACAGGTGCATGCCACCATACCTGGTTAATTTTTAAATTTTTTTGTAGAAAAGGGATCTTGCTATGTTACCCAGGCTAGTCTCAAACTCCTGGCCTCAAGTGATCCTCCTGCCCCAGTCTCTTAAAGTGCTGGGATTACTGCGTGGGCCACCACACCTGGCCCCTTTATTTTGCCATATTTTCCAGCATGTTTGCAAATATGCTTATAAATGTTGATACAGAATAAATGTCTTAAACTTTTATGGTCTATAGACATAATTTAATCCATGATAAATCAAAGCAACCATTGCATTTTAAAAGATCAAGCTAGGTTAATTAGAGAAAAACTTTACTGCGAAGCTGCTGGAGCTCTCACTTCCTGGCCCTTCCTTGCTTGTCTCAGCCCAAGCCCTGGGAAGGGCCTTAACAATGTTCATATGACCATGTGACTGCTGTAAAAATCTGTAAACTTTTAACTACAGTTGGTTAACACTGCTGCCTCACTCTGACTTGCCTTCCCTCACGCTTCCTCTGGCCTGGCATTTTGGGGTTACAGTAGCTGGCAGTCTCTTCTGTGAATAATCAGGCATGTCTCTGAAAGAATCGCTGCAAGGAAACTTCCGCTGTCCACCTGGCGTTGTAACACAAAGGGGCAAGACCAAAAATCATATTGTGACATGAGAGTGTCCTCAAGCACCAGGCACTGAGGTATATCGGCAGTGGAAGAGAAAAAAGGTTTAAAACATACAAAGCCAGAAGCTAGTCTGTGGAAGATTCTTCTAATCATCAGAAGTGTAGAATTGTAAACAGAGCATCCCTTATTATCGTCTAATCAACATGGATGGTCTCTTCTATCAAGACTGTACTTAATAGTGCAGAGTGTGCAATGATAAATGTGCCATATTTTTTCCTTTTTTGGTTAAGAATCATGAAAAATAAAATTTATCTAATTCCTGTGTTAATATATCACAAACTTCAGGGGGATTCCAAACAGTGAGTATGTCTCCCAGCAAGCTGCATATTTCATCCGGATATGTCAGGTCATTTAGAGTATTTGACGTACCCTGACCTTAAAAAGTTGGCTGGTTTCAGATGAAACAGCACACACAGTTGCTAACAATGCAGCAATACAGACTGAAGAAAGTGCTCCACTGACAAGATTCCCACATATACTCATCGACTTAGTGAATATGAGTATTTTCAGTGGAAGAGCAGTTTGAGTACACATTTATGCAGCTCAACATAATGTAGTATCAATTTAAAACTGTATTTGAATTCCTCTTGTGTTACAGTTTTTTTTCAGAGTACAATGCCAAAAAAATAGAAAAGAAATTTATTAGAGAGGTTTATTTGGAAATTGATTAACAAAATATTCTGCTATTTTTCTGTATTGTGTGATGTTTAATGCATTTACCAGTATTCGAAATTGTATTTTATTGTGATTTATTTTCTCTTTTCAAACATGTATTTATTTTTGCTCCTAATTTTGTATTTGTGACTTTGTGTTCTTTTTCTCAAGGAGTGTTTCTTCAAATTGGAACACCTCAGGCCCTGTAAAACTTGATTTCCCTTGGTTAGATGAATTAAAAATGTTCCTGTCCTACAAAGGATGTATATACTGAGCTACCATTTCCAGAGCATGCAGACAAAGAAATGGCTTTTCTGTTATTAATAATTATCAAAACAATGAAAATCCCCTGCATACACAGACACATGTACACACATGTACACACACACAAGCACATTGCCCTTCCTCAACTTTGTCATCTAATATTGATGAGATAATTTATTTTATTTTGTGTATGAATTCAGCTTCCAGTTATGGTATTAGTATATATGTTTAATTAGAAATTCTCAGAAATTGGGCTAAGGGAGAACTTTTAACCTCTTCATCCTTCAATAATGGGTCTTCTGAAATTTCCTTTATCAAAAGTAGACAGCATCCACTGAAAGAAAAGTCAGAGCTTTTTGAGCCAGTTTAGAAAAACGGAGGTAGATGGAGCTGAATAGAGAATTAAAACAAAATAAGTGAATGTTAGGAGAACCCTAAATTAGAGAAATAGATAACTATCGGTATTGGTTTTAAAAATATATGTAGAGGTCATCAGATGTATCCCACTGAGTACAAAAAGCAAAAAAAAAATCACTGATCTTAGGTTGAGAAATTACGAAAGCCAGAGGCTTAAGTGTCTGTGTAAAAAAACCCAAAGGGAATAAAAAGAACAGAAGACAAAAGATGAATTGAAGAGTGAATGTATTATTAGGTGGGACGCTCTCTTGGAAATAGTTTGAAAAGAACAATTGGTTTCCTCCTGACCAATGTGCTATGTGAAGTCAAAACCTGTGGTACTGCACTTGTTTTCCCCCTAGCCTCAGACTTTGCTCTCCCGGCCACGGTGCTCACATATCTAGTGAGCAGAAGTAACATTGTTCTTCCCTAATTCCCACACAGGCTTTGCCACTGGATCTCTGTGAGGCTACTACTCACTTCTCCTTTTGGGGCTTGTTTATTTCTGCTTAGGTGGAGCAGGGAATTGCAATTTCCAATTGGCAGCTCAAGTGTCTCAAGCTCTTTGATGTTTTCATCACTGCGGAAAAATTAAACTAATCTACAGATTATGAAATACGTGCTATAAAAGCACCTGGGGGAAAAGATAAAGGAAATCCCAAATATGAGGACAGGGTACAAAGTGCTAAAGTAGTCAAATTTATATTAATAGTATGGTTGGGAACTCCAAAACAGCACAAAAAGCTACTACACAAAAACACCTGAAGTTTCATCATCCACTCTTTTATATTTTTGTACTATCCTTTAACTTAAAAAGAATAAGATTCTTTAGAATTTTTGACAGCCATCAGTTTAACAGAATAAAACATAAACTAGTACATCAAAAAAATTGGTAATTCTGAGCTACATTAAGAAAGACAGTCTGAGCAAGAGCGAGACCTGGTCTCTGCGAAAAATAGGAAGGTTAGCTGGGTGTGGGGGGCCTGCCTGTGGTTCCAGCTACTCAGGAGGCTGAGACAGGAGGATCAATTGAGCCCAGGAGTTTGGGGTTGCTGTGAGCTAGGACGATGCCACTGCACTCTAGCTGAGGCAACAGGGCGAGACCCTGTCTCAAAACAAAAAAAACAAACAAAAAACAAAAAACAAAAACAAAAAAACAAAAAGAGAAAGAAACAGTCAGTATTTTAGCAAAGTATCCCAAAATCTCTGCTCTACAAGTTCCCTCCTCTGGAAAGCTGTAATAATATGACCCAACCTACTGATGCTTGTTTTGAAAATATTTTGCATTTCTTAGATGAAGGGCACGTGTTAACACTTCAGATTACAATAACATGGGCTTACATTTCAGCTACTTTAATTCGCATCGGTCTCACAATTTGGCAGTATTCTTCACCCATTCCTTTGTTTGTTCTGGTCACCCTGAGAATTCTATTTTTAGAAAAAGATATTTAAAAGGAAACCACACACACAGATTTAAAAAGATATTATCTTGAAACCTATTAATGTTTTTCTGATATCTGCCTTAGGAAATTAGGTGCTAGTTAATTTCTAGGTAAGGTCCTGTATTGTCTGGACTGGAAAAACAAAATAAAAATAAAAAAAAGAAACAAAAGGAAAAGAAATGTATCCTAGTGAACTCAGGGAAAATTTTTCTCCTGTAACTCTTTCCTTTCAAGAGTAGAGAAAGGGTAAGGGTGGAGAACTATTTGTTGTATCCTGCTAGGATTATATTTCATATTTTGAATTAAATTTTGCCCATGCGCTTAGAGGCCTCTTTATAAAGAAAGAAAAAAGAACTTGAACTCCCAGAAATGCTTATTAAATCCAACAGCACACCTGCTACAGATTAAATACCAGCAGCTCCTAGACTCATAACACTTTTAACATCCCAATATCTCTCTTTACTGAGGTGTATCATTTTGACTGCTGGAAATCAGACAAACATGGGAATTAGACATGCAGGTTGTGGTTCAAAAGCAAACAAACCTAAACAATTAAATATTTTTGAGAAAAACATTTGAGCTCGCAAAGCTTACGATACTTGTTGCCATAAAACACAGTCCTGATTCTTTGGATAACCACACCTATCGGTGCCTAGAGAGCACTGGAATGGCACTTTCAGTGGTATTTAAAAAAAAAATGAATCTTACCTTGCTGTCTCCTAAGAGTAAGAAAGCTCTCTTCTGCTAACAGGAAGATCTTCTAGATAGATACTTCACCACTGTAAACTATTTTATTGTAGTTTATTTTTATTATTCCAGCAGCCTCAGCTCAGAGAGTAGGAGAGGGACAGGTAAGGACTCTGACCCGAGGCAGAGCAGGAACTAGCTGAAGTCACAGCAGCTGGTAGAAAAGGGCTCTATTTGGGAAGGCACTGCCACCCCAGGAGGCCAATCCAACGTGTGGAGAACCACTGTGGAATTTAGGGGCTGGTGAAGCTAGGCAGACATCGAGGCAAGTTTTAGAAAAAGACTCCAGTCCTGTGTAGCGAACGAGGGCAAAAGGAAACCCTCAGACAGTAGCTGGCACCTGGCCCTGGACAGCACAGCTGCTGCGGGGGAGGCTGAGGTCTGGTGGCCTGGGACATGCCAGATGCAGGACGTCAAACCTAGAGCAGCAAGACACATTTTAGACTTTGCTGCCTCGTATGTCCAAGGCTAGTTCTATATCGAACCCGCTCAGTTAGATTTATCTCTGGAACTTAAGTTGTTGACATTAGGGCCTGCAACTGAGAAATTGGGTTAAGTTTCTGATAAATCCACTTATATGGTTTCCCTAAGCCCACTTCTGTACCATTGCAATCTATTTTTCACCAAGAAGCCAGGGAGGTCCTTCAAAATATGTCTGATCATTTGACCCCCACCCTGTTTAAATTCTGTCAACGGTATTCCTTGGGACTTTAGGCTAACACCAAACCTTAACCAGCCTACCAGTCTCTACAGGACGGTGCTGTCCTAATCCCACCAGTCACTCTCCCAGGTGATTTCTGCCCTCTAGCCACAGTAACCTTTTCCCAGTTCTTCAGAGTCATCCTCCGGCTTTGCACTGTTTACTCTGCTTGGATTTCTCCTCCCTGTTTATTTGCAGAAGAAGAAACTTGTCCTTCAGCTGACAAGCTAAAAGTCACTTTGTCATGGAAGTGGATATTGGGTGAATTCCCCTGTTTCATACTCTTTGGTAGCCTTTTTTTTTTAATCATCAAAGCAATTAACACAGTAGTGATCAAATAATTAAGTGTGTAATTACTTGTTTAATATTTATCTCCCCAGCTAAGACTGAAAGCTCTACTGGACTAAGATCACATACGTGTTGCATTCCACTGTACACTCACTGCCTACCTACCATAAGACCTTTTGCAAAGTAGGTTCTTAGTAAATAGTTACTGAATGATTGAATGCATGAAATAAGGATTGAGCATCTCACCATGATGTCTTAAATCACAATAGAGTCAATAGTCTACTCTGCCCACGGTAAGGATCAGTCTTAACAAAGCGTGGTATCACGTCTTACATCCAATATTGTAGCATGCCAACAATACCCAAATGAACCATATCTATGGCTTAGTTCATTTACTACTACATTTATTTTTTTCAAAATTCTTTTCTTACAGTTGGACTAAAATAGTGCTTTTAGAAAATGAAGGAGAGAGAAGCAATGAGACAACAAAATACCACATACGTCTTCTGGAATTGGTAAGTCAAATGAACACACTGCGTTGGTAACTTTTTCCATGTTCAACCATAAGCCACTAAATTTAAAACCGCTTTCCACAAATAACATGGGTCAACAAGCTGTGTTACCCTCCACAACCTAGAAGCTAGGATATGTTACAAGAGGCCCTTATCTCACTTCCCTGTGGTTATAGATTGAAGTGAAGCAGCTGATATTACACCAATCCGCCCGCGGAAGGGGAAAGTGCTTCCAGGGTTTGCAGCCTACTCTGCCCAATCGCTGTCACAAACTGCTACGTGTGCAGTAGGAATTGTAAACGGCTGTCAATTCAATCTCTAAAATGTCTCTTAAATCCGTTTCCTCTTCCTACTTCTAGGATTAGGATTTAATCACCACCTTGATTTGGACCTTTTGTCATCCCTTGTCTGGGCTATTTTAACAGTTTAATGGCTTTTCCACCTTTTATGTCTGCTTTTTCTAAAAGTTTCCCCACCTTGCAGCCAGAATTAGCTTTCTAAAACGTAAGTACAGTCATTTAACTTTGCTAATTAAAGATCTTTTATGACTCTCAGTTGCTTATATGAGTGATTTTAGAACTAAAATAATAAAAACTGGGCCCTACTTCCAAGTGAAAAACATAAAAGAGATAAAGTGGAATGGAGTAGAGGGGACCAGAGCCTTGGCCTTTTGACCCAAGCTGTTCTTCCATTAGGGCACCTTTCTGGAACCTGTAGGCCTGTTAGATGAAACGGTTGATGTCATGAAAGCCTGGCTCTTCAGGCAGGCACCCATGGGTCCCCACCATCTGACCACTCTTTATCCTTCCAACATAACACCTCACTAATCCACCCACATATTTTCTAGTCCCTGGACTTCTCACCATTCTCCAACACTTCCTGTGTTTTCGTTCATCTCTGCCTTGGCATGTTCTGTTAGTGCTGCCTGGAAAGGCCATACTCTGCTGGACAAATTTTGGACCTAGTTTGAATGAAATTTCTTCTGGAAGCCCGTTCACACCCCCCAGTCAGAGCTGGGCTCTCTCCATCCACCAACATGGCTCTGTCCTTAACCTCTTCACAGCACTTAGCATATTGTATTGTCTGTCTCTCCTACTTGATGTCAGACAACAGTTTATTTATCTTGGTGAAACCAGTGCCTTTTTAGCACAATGTCTGCTTCTAGTTAAGTGTTTGCTGAATGCAAGATGATTTCTATCAGCTTCTCTCAGGAAATAAAATTCCTATGGGTGGATTCAACATAACTTTTTCTTCACCACCACCTCCCTCGCTATCACAAAAGATACCTACATACTTAAGATACTGTTTTTCTTTTCTCCCTGATTTGAATAGTGTGATATTGTGAATTAAAATAAGAAATATATTTTTGGTCTCTGTAGTTTCCTGGCACACCACTCCTGACACGCTTGGAATTTCTGAACTGGTTAGTGTCTTTTTGCATGCTAATGAGGTGATTGGTAGCTGGGGGCTCCCTGGATGGCTTCAGGGTGGGGGCTGGTTGCCAAGGGAACCAACCAAGTGATTAGAGGGTTAGAACTTCCAGCCCCACCTCTTGACCTAGCTGGGCTGGAAGCTGAGTTAATAACCAATGGCCAATGCTGTCATCATCCATGACTGTGCAATGAATCCTTTCCCAAGACCCAAAACAGCAGGGTTCAGAGAGCTTCCAGGCTGGTAAACACACGGAAGTGCTGGGAAGGTGGTGTGTCTAGCGGGGGCCTGGGAGTGCGCCCCTTCCCACATACCTGGCCCTGTCGATCTCTTCTGTGTCCTTCAGTCGTACCCTTTTATAATAACTGTGTAATAGTAAGTAAAATGCTTTCCTGAGTTCTGTGAGCTACTCTAGCAAATGGTCTACCCTGAGGAGGGGATTGTTCCCACATAAACCTCTGATTTATAGCCAGTTGTTCAAAGCCCAGGTGATGACCTGGAGTATCAGCGGTGGTGGTGGTTGGGGGGGGTGGGGCAGTCTGGTGGGACTGAGTCCTTGAGCTGTGGATTTGACGCTATCTCCAGGAAGGTAGTGTCTGAATTGAGTTAACTTATAGGATACTACATGTCTGCAGAGAATTGGAGTATTGCTGATGTGGGAAAAACCCATACCTCTGGTGTCAGAAGTGAAGAGTTTTTCCTATAGAAATAGACGTTTCAGGCCAGGTGCGGTGGCTCACACCTGTAATCCCAGCACTTTGGGAGGCTGAGGTGGGAGGATCGCTTGAGGCCAGGAGTTCAAGGTTACAAAGAGCTATATGACTGTGAGACTGCACTCCAGCCTGGGCAACAGAGTGAGACTCTCTCTCTATTAAGAAAAAAAAAAGAAATAGAAATTCCAGTACAATTACTACATATCAATAACCACCCCCCCAAAAAAGAAATAGACATTTCAACAAGACATTAATATCTCTCTCTTGATTTTTGGACCAGATTTTGGATCACTAAGAAGAGTCTAAGAGCAATGAGATCACTCTTGAAGAGCTACCAGAGGAGAAAATGTAACAGTGTTCGTGTCAAGTCTTAAAGTGAAAGGTATTTGAGATAAAAATTGAGAGAGATCCAGAATTGTTATTCCCTGCATCAAAAATAGTGTGTATGGATTTCTCAAAACCCAAAGCTTAGATGAGTAAGGAAGGAAATTTTTTAGATTTTTTTTCTAAATTCCAATTTGGTATCTATTTAGAGACCCTATTCTTCTTGATGGCAGTAACCATAATTTTAGTCAATTCCTGGCAAAGTCAGTCACTTCAAGTTTTACCTGAGTCAATTTCCTGGCTGCATTTAACTAGCCTCATAGCCCCAGGGAAGGAGGAGGTATCTGGGCCTTGGTCAGTAGTTGTGCCTGCTGTCATCTGCTGAGATGTCCCATATGTTTTCTAGATGTAGTCCCTGCTTTCCCATTACTTGCATAGAGATCCTAGTGTTCTTACTAATCCCTAGCGGTAGGACCCAAGATATCCTGTGTTGCATCATTCTTTTGTCACAGCTACAAAATTCCTTCAGAGGTCTTCCCTCTCTGCGAGCTAACTCTATACCTTTCCTGGTATACGGCTGTTGTAAGTCTAAGCCAGTTTGGTCTTGCACAACATTAGATTGTTTTAGTAAATATTAATAATAGTGACTACTATGGAACTGAGTCACTCTCCAAAAATTATGTTAGAAATACAGAACTTATTTTTTTAAAAAAATACTTATTAGCAAGCAGGCTAAAAAATATTTATACAGACCATTCTGGAAGATTGATGAAGTTCTAGCTCTCTGTTCTTTTGGGCGCTCCAACTACCTCTTTGAATGAAATGTTTACTTGAATGAAACAGTACCCAGAGGCAGAATACTGTGTCCTTTAGCTGGCGTCAGGCAAGCAGCAATTTTCTGACTCAATGATTGGACACAGGTTCATTTAAGGGTGAAGCTCGGGTGTTATCCCTAAGGGTACAGCTTACGGATCTGCGTGGGTGTTCGAATTCTCTTCACTAAAAAAATTATTTTGAATTTCACGATTTTCCACAATGGGACTCCATTTCTAACATTCTAATACTGATGGAGATATGGATAACAGAAGACATGTATTCAACATTGGCTGTCTCTGGAGTGTGAGCTTTTCAGATTTGAATGCCAGTTGACCACTCCTGGGATTTCGCCATGAACTGGGATTTCAGTTCATGATTTGAGTAATTAACCAAAACTTTGGTTGTAGCTTAAACCAAAATGTATATGCCACTACACTGGTTATGCTGAAGGATTTTAACATATGCTTTGGATGTACAAGGGCACGGAAGATCTGAAGGTCTCCCATTCAGTTCTGGCCAATGTGTTCGCCTCAGGCCCTCTCTGCTCTTGGCATCGAAGAAAGCCCTCTCTTTTGCTGCTCTCCTGATAGAAGTGCAGAGAGCTTCTGCAAGGTTGCACCTCCTCGTGTTCCAGGCGGAAAAATCGTACAGGTCTCCTCTGCTCTGATCCCAAAGTATGGAAACCATGCACAGAGAAAAAATAATTTAAAGAAATGCAATATTATCTGGCACATAGTAGGAGCTCATTGAACATTTTTGTTTGGATGAATGAATGACTAAATAAATGAAAATATGGTATCAAAAGAGCTCATGTTTGTGGATATTAAAACACAAGCAAAGGCATGGCAACCTTATACATGCTAGAAACTTCCAGATGATTGAGGGAATTTGTTTCTGTAGAAATGATCATCATAGACAAAACAATATATTGCCAAGATCCGATGGGAGAATTAAGATGAAGGGTCTCCAGTGACCCCCTTCCAGCTGTCCTGTAAAGTATGAAGTCAGATCTCAGGGTCCGACGCATCCTGATGGGGACAGAAAACTGCTGCAAAGATGATGGAAACAGAAGAGAAAGACCTTAATAAAGCTTTTCTCCTGTTTTGAGAGTCAGAAAACTGAGGAAGGCAGAAATTGCCTGTCAGAAGAAATTTGGAAACATTTATTAAATTTTGACTCCTTTATTGACATATATATATATTTTTAAATTGATTTTATTTTTATCCCTCTAATGCAGGAATAATTTAAGAGGTCAAGTAATTTTAGAAGGCTTTTGACAACAGCAGCAACAACAAAGTCTCCTCCCTTAACTTTGTTGACTCCTTATCCTTCTTCCAAAGGGACATCCAATTTTAACTCTTAGCTGTTAACATGTTTACACTGTTATTTTCTAATTTTTTGGTTTCCGGCATTAAGCATTAACTTCCCAGTACAAAGGATGAGAATTTAGCTTTCTTACTGCCCCTGTTCCTTTCCCATTGTTTTGCTGTCCATCATTCTCATAAAATGATGTCATAATTTTTGTTAATTCACATTCAGTATCTACTCTCATAAGATTATGAAAATATTAGTTCCGGCTGAGCCATGCAATGTGCTGGATTACATTTTCTTTCTCTTTTCCATTTCTTTTCAACTTTTTTGTTTCTTCATTGCCTATTTGCCTCATTTTTGCTGGTTTGGCTTTCCAGGTATCTATCCCTTATTTTTCTTCAAAGCCTTCCACAACATGTAAATCTCTCTCTGTTTAAACACATCATGCATTCTCTTGGTTTCCATTTTTCTTGGTGTACCCAGTATATTTGGGGGAATTTGTTTCTGTAGAAATGATCATCATAGACAAAACAATACATTGCCTTGGAGGTTACGGGTCATCTACTTGGTTGTTTTTTTCTATACTACCTAGTTATTTAAACTAGAAACCCTGATGTCATTCTCACCATATGCTCTTTTTTATCTTCATATTCAATTGTTCTCTAATCTGATTGGTTTTTCTCGCTCACCTTTGCCCCGAGATTAGTCTAGGCCTGATGTCATTTGTCACATACACTGTAGTGATTCTTTGTGATGATTAATTTTATGTGTCAACTTGGTTAGGCCAGCGGGTGCCCAAATATTTGATCATACATTATTCTGGGTGTTTTTGGGAGGGTATTTTGGGTGAGATTAACATTTAAATTGGTAGACTTTGAGCAAAGCAGATTGATCTCCATGATGTGGGGAGCCTCGTCCAATCATGAATAGAATCATGAATAAATCCTGGATAGAATAAAAAGACCAGCTTCCCTCGAGCAAGAGAGGATTCTCTGGCAGACTGCTCTCAGACTTCATCTGCACCATTGGCTTTTCCTTGTCCTACGGCAGATTGCCTTCGCTCCGGAACTGGAACACTGGCTCTCCTGTGTCTCCAGCCTGCCAGTCTTCGGACTGGAACTGCAGCATCAGCTCTCCTGGATCTCCACCCTCCATGATCATGTGAGCCAATTCCTTATACTATATATGTATGTTGTATACATACACATGCACACACCCATTAATAACACTTCTGTTTCTCTGGAGAGCTCTGATTAATACAGCTTCCTTCCTTACTTTAATTTCACCCTTACTCTCATCCATTCTCCAAACTACAACACTCAGTTGTCTTCTAAAACTCAAATAGAATAAAATTTTAACTTACCAGTTAAAAAGATCTACAATGCCTTCCGTAAAGTCTTTCAAGGTTCTAAGTTCCTTCTTAAACATTTAAACCCAACAGTTGGGTTCTTAAACCCAACAGTTTCCTGAACATGCTGTTATCTTTCCTCTTCTGTTCTTTTACATGCATGGTTTCTTTTGGGAATGTCCTTCTTTTCCATCTGGAAAATTAGCCTTCATCCTTAAAGTCAGCCCAAACATCACTCTTACCTGAAGTGTTCCTAACGCTTTTCCTCTCTCTCTCAACCAAATTAAGGGCTTTTATTCCTAGCCTCTCAAAGCCTCTATCATAGTACTTATGGCAAGAAATACAACCAAAATCGATGATATTGCATTGGGATTATTTATTTATGTTTCTCTTTTTCATTAGACTCTAAGGCCCTTCGAGGGAGCCTAGCACATAGGAGGTATTTCACAAATATTTATTGAATAATATTGCTAAAACTGTACCTGAAATTTCTTCAGCACTTCTTACTGCAGCTGGAAGATGAATAAAAAAAATATGAAGTGAACTCACTACAGTTGAATTTAAATTTCAGTTCTGCATGTCACAGCTGGTACGACAAAACAGGGAGACTGTGTCTATAATTTCCGGAATAGCTATTCGCCCTTCCTGCCCCCAAGGGGGGCTGCCCCCATTAGATCCTGCCAGCTTATTCTTTTACTCCTGATTTAATTTTCTAATTGTTTTGGTGTTCTTACAGTTTCTATTGTATGAATGTCTTAACCTCTTTTGAAAATCGATAGTTTATAAATAATAAATAGTCTAAGCCAGCTCATTGCTTATTTTCCCAAGAAGCTTTACTTGTAAAACACTAGATCTCTTTTTTTGAGACTTGAAACATTGTTTAAAAATAAAAGGTCAAAAAAATATTTTAAAAGGTAAGATGGATATGAACTACCACTTCCTTTCTGACTTTCCCCGATCCTACCTTTCTCCCATGGTGGAGATTCATTCTGAGGTGGATTCTAGAAGCTGGAATACATATTCTCAGGTAGGCTCTTTCTTGAAGTTATCCCTCACTGGGCCCCAGGTTTTCATAGTGAGAAACAAATTGATCTCCGGCTTCCGAAGGCTGAAGAAATGGATGCCTTTCCACCCCACGGCCTGGGCAATGGATTCCTCCCCGCCGTCTGGAACATCACTCTGGCAGCCGGGCGGGATGGGGTCGGGCTTGGCCTCCCTGCTTTCTCCCAGACTCCTGCTTCCAACAGGCAGCCCCAGTTTCTCTCAGCGCACAAGAAATTTACGCTCTAGCAAATTCTTCCTCCTGACCTCACAAAGTTCCTTGCTGAATTTTTTCACTTCCCAGGTATTAGTGACTTTTGCTGTCAGTTGTCTTTCTTTTTTTTTTCAAATTCAAGTTAAAAGTTGCAGCCTTTTGTTATCCAGTTCTTAAGGCAACAGCTGTGCAAACGAGGCCGTTGCCTGTTACTAGCAGCAGAGCTTGGACTCCAGGGGAGAGAAGCTGTCAACTACTTTATTAAGGCGGATCCTCCATAAAGTAGTTTGTTTATTTTAGGGAACCGCTTCATTTCTTTTAATGTTTGATTTTTTTTTTTCTGTTTAAAGTTCCTCGCGGGTTATTATTGGATTCGGTGAACTTTAAGATTCTTTGTTAATCCCAACATCTTCTTTCTAATCTTTTCGAAAGGTTTGTTATGAGATAGGTCACCTGAGAAACCAGGAACAAATGCAAACCTATAGCAGGGTACGTCCGTAGAATTCTTTTACGCAGAGATCCTAACCTCTTTTTCCTTTGCTGGTGGGTATGCAGGATAAAGCTTTTCTGGTAAGACAAGGCTGAATGGATTCAGTATAAATCGTCTAACAAAGCAAAATAGCAGCAGCAAAAAAGATGTCTTTTTATAGTCCGGAAAAAAAGAAGTCAGAGCTTCTGGAAGAATCTTGGAGTCTGTTATTTTACATCTGTTGTGGTCAAAGTTGATAGCAACCAGTTTCTCCCTGACTCGAGTGGTACAATATCTCCATTCAGGATCATCCCCAGAAACAATAAAAAGCAGCCTCATGGCTGAGTGAATAACAATCAAAGGAAACTTGACATTTAGTGTGTTTTTGATTAATTATTGCTCTCAAATGAAACGCGAGGTAGAATTTTTGGTTCAAGTTTATTTCTTTTCCTCACCCTGCTGCTAGCATTTCCAGGCAGGCTCCGCTGGTAGCATCTCACGAACTGCTTCTCTTGGTATTAGCTTTTCCTGTGAGCTGAAATTTCAGTCCTTATTTGGAGAAAGGAAAGCAATTAACTTAATGCGACACCCTGTAAATGGTAATTTTGTTGGATATAAGTGCAGTTGGTAAGTAGTTTTTGTCCCTTTTATTATGATGTCCTTTGGGTGCTGAGAAAAAAAAAAATTGTTTGCGTCAGAACTCTGTAAATCTTTTCTTTCTCCTGCTCGAAGGGAGAATTAATAGGTAAAGCCTGGTAAGCCCCACGCAGAGGCCAATCAGACTCAGAAATGACACAACAAAGCCATGAAGGTGACGGTGATGAGGGAGGACGTTCTGTGTTAAAACGTAAACTGAGACACAATAACGGTTTAAAGATTTTGTTTGAGCAAACAATGATTCATGCATCACGCAGCTCCAAACCAGAAGTGGTTCAGGAACTCCACCGAGGGAACGCAACGGGGAGGCTTTCATAGGATGACACAGAAGTCAGGCAGAGAAAATTTGATTGGTTACAATCCTACAGTTGCTTTACAGTTATCCTCCCTGACCCTTGGGACTTCCAAGACACCCAGTGGATGCCTGAAACGGTGGGTAGTACAAGCCGCATATATGCTGTTTCTTCATATATAAATAAATATATAAAAATATACATAATATGAAGTTTAATTTTTAAATTAGGCACAGTAAGAAAGATTAACAACAATAACTAAAAACAAATAGAACAATTATAATAACGTACTGTATGTGAGTTATAGGAGTGTGGTCTCTCTCTTTCAAAATATCTTATTTTTACTGCACTCACTTGCGTTTGGACCCTAGTTCACTGCGAATAACTGAAACCGCTGAAATCGACCCCATAGGGAAGGGGGACTACTGTATTTTATTTACCTCGCTGAAAAGTCCCTAGTTACATAATTTGAAGTTTATCGACTGTTTCTGTTGGTTGAGCTTAAGTTAGGCATTTGCAAGAAATAGCTCGTTAAGTTTTGCTTATGTTTGCAAATCAAGGGAGGATTAGCTCACTTAGGAGGCCTAACTGGCTCTGTCTGCTCAGGGATTTTTCAGGCCTGGTCTCCATTTTAATTTGCTTTAACTTCTGTAAGGTCAAGAAGTATAAGGATGCAACTGTTTTCTGGCCAGGTATCAGGCTCCTCTCTGTCACATTCTTCTAAAAAAGATGAGAGAGAAGGAAAAAGTTTATGGTAAAAAGTTCATACATATTATAAAAATTTTACTGCTTTTCCTCAGAATGACACCAGGGTCATCAGGTAGAATATACTTTCCCATTCACTCATGTAAAATGAAATAATCATTACCATCTAACGGGTGTCTGCTATGTGCCTGGTACGATGCTAGGCGCAGTGTGTATAGTACCTGATTTAATCTTCACAGTTTGCATTAGTTTCATTTTGTAAAGGAGGAAATGATCTTAGTGAGGCTAGAAAACTTGCCCAGTGGGATGCAGCCAATGAAGAACATTCACATCCCTTTGACATATCCTGTAGTTTGAAATGCTCCCGTATATGAGCTTAATGTAGCAGTAACTCCTGTATTTCCTTCGTTTGAGAACCAGTTGTTTAAGGGAGCAGGCATTTTAAACTGAGGGATATACCTAATCCTTGTAGGCTGTAAAGGAAGAAACAAATTGTTTTTTCTCTCTTCTCTCACACTCAACACACAGAACATCTCTGTTACTGGATGTGTGGGATTTTCTTCCCTATACAATTCTTCCATGGACATTCTTCTATGTCCTGTAATGTAATTCAATTCTGACGCTATCTGCCTGGAGCTAGCTTCAGATCCCGTAGGGTAGGGCGCAGTTCCACAGAACTGTGTTGTGGAACTGTTGTGCCCTGTGCTTCTGACAGATGGGCCATAAATCCGGGTTCTTGTGACTCCCCTCCTTGGTTTCGATAATTTGCTAGGACTGCTCACAGAACTCAGAGAAACACTTTACTTATGTTTACCAATTTATTACAAAGGATGTTTCAGAGGATACAGTTGAGCAGCCAGCAGAAGAGATGAATAGGGCAAGGTGTGGGGGATGGGCATGGACTTCCAGCGGACGACCTCTTTGGGGGTGCCACCCTCCCAGCACCTCCACATGTTAACAGCCTGGAAGCTCATCGAATCTTGTTGTTTAAGAGTTTTTACAGAGCTTGATCTCCCCAGCTCCCACCTCCACCTCCCAGAGGTTAGTAGAAGGGGTTAAAGTTCCAACTCTCCCATTACCTGGTCTTTCTGGTGCTTAGGCCTGTCCTGAGGCTATTATGGGGCTCCACCCTGAGTCGCCTCATTAGTATAAATTCAGGTGTGACTAAAAGGTGCTCATTATTATAACAACAGACACTCCTATCGCTCAGAAAATTTCAAGATTTTTAAGTGCTCTGTGACAGGAACCAGGGACAGAGACTAAATATAGATCATATTATAACACACAGGCCAAACATTCTTTCAATTTAATAATTATTTACTGAGTGTCTATATTGTTGTGCTCTATTAAAACAAGTGCTAGGGATACAGCAGTTAATAGATAATAAATTGCATGGTTTTGGCACACAGTCCTGAAAAATTATTGCATTATGCACAATACACTGACATTTGACTTTACAAACTTCCTTTTTGAACAACACAAAAGGATCTTCAAATTGTCATGTACCCAAGTGCATTTCACATTATATTCCAAATCCAGAATGTATAAGAATCCTGACATCTAAGAAAGGACATTGGTATATGTTTAACTCGGATTGTGTCTACATGTCCATAAGATTTCTTTTTCTAGATTTCTTTGATAGTAGCCCATCAAAGTAAGAATATAGAAAATTGATTTCTTTTAAAAATCAAAAGCGTTACTGAGGAGGAAAAACTTTTCCTTTAGTCTCTTAAGTTCGGTGCTTGGGGTCCTGCAAATTAAACTGATGAAAGTCAGATAAGCAAGAGAAAAAAACATTTAATTATGCAAGGTAGTTCACAAAGAAAGGTGACTCGATGAAGTGGTTAGAATTTGGGGCTTGTATACCATCTTAACAGGGGATGAGGAGGGGCAGAGAGGGGCGCTTCTGGGAGAACAAATGACTCTTAGGAGAAATAAAGGGTCCTTAGGAGAATAGATGGGAGATGAGAGAGTTTATGATGAAATCCGGGTGATTTCGTATTCAGGTCTTCCTTCTCGTCTTCAGCTAGTCTTTGGTGATGAGAGTCAATCTTCCCTGGCTGTGTAGCTGGGGCCGTGGGGAGGGGGATTTATGACAATGGAATCCTTTTGGGAGGCTTTGCTTTTAGGGAGTTAAAGGGAGTTCAGAAAAGCTTCTTCCTGCAGCTGTTGATTCTTAAATATCTTAGGCTCAAAATAATCCCTATGCCACTATGGTATATTCGAGACTCCTTCAGCATACATATTAGTCATCTTAATCAGAACTGCTTTTGATCATCTTTGTAAAGGATTTATTAATACGAAAGCATTTAAGTACTTATTTACTAGCAGATTCAGTCTAATGCTAGGTAACGTTTTGTTTTGTTTTGTAATGATAGGTAAGATTTTAAACCTGAATGGAAAGGAAAAATTCTTAAGGAATTTCTCACAGCTTGCTAGCGCCCTTTCCTTTGTTGCTACCACAATACAAAAAGCATGACCTTTTCTGGTGACATTTTGCATCAGCAAGTAGCACCAAATCTTTTGGAAGTGAGATTGTCTTTAATACGTAAAAGATTTTTGAATTATTGCAGAGAATGCAAGGACTGGAGCAGAGAGAGGTTTTCAATTGATAATATACCAAGAGCGGGGCTTATTCTTTTAATTATAACATTAAGTATACTATTGGTGGGGGACAGGAGAGGAGGAGTGGTAGTTTGGGAGAAGAAAGAATGCTTTTGAGGTTTTGAGTACTTAGTTAAAAAAGATGCCCCATGTATTTGGTTGTATGTCTCATATCTCTTCTTGGATCTGTTTGTTTTTTAGACTCAGGGTCTCACTCTGCCACCCAAGTTGGAGTGCAATGGTATGATCATAGCTCACTGTAGCCTCCAACTATTAGGCTCAAATGATCCTCCTCCCTCAGCCTCCCCAGTAGTTGGAACTACAGGCATGTGCCACCACTCTCGGCTAATTTTCAAAATTTTTTATAGAGATGGGATCTCGCTATGTTGCCCAAGCTGGTCTTGAACTCCTGGCCTCAAGCAATCCTCCTGCCTTGGCCTCCCAAAGTGCTAGGATTGTAGGCATGAGTCACTATGTCTGGCCCAGACCTGTTTTTAGTATATGTGCTGCCGAAGCGAGCACCTTGGACCTGTTTTTAAAAAGGAACGATGTACAGTAAAGATTTGGAATTATTTCAAAACGTATTAAAGTCAAAGATAAAAAAATGAATGAGATACAGGGAACTAAAACTTATCGTAAAGACTCATTTTTTGCTAGAATGGGTAACTTCTCTAAAATGTATTTGAAAATCCTTAAGAACTCAACTGAGACAGTGAATTCAATTGATCCAGTGAATCAAAGAGGCCACAGTGATTACTTTCAACTAACTTTTTGTTTAGATCAAGTTGAACAATCAGTTTTCCTTTGCGGTCTTGATATTGGAGTATTTTTTCACTGGAGGAATGCAGAATAATCGATAACTCTTATTTAAATTATTAGGACTGCTTGACAAATTTGAATAACTAAAGGAAATACCTTTGGAATTCTAAGAGCTGTGCCACTAACAATAGACATGTATGTAGTTGTTCATGTAGCAAAGTACACCACACGGGTGCTATCTCTGGAAGGAACATTTATGGGTTCATTTCAGTGTCTGACAAAAAGCAGTATGTGTTTGGTGGTGATGTTAGTTCTTTTGATCACTTCTGGTTGACTTTCCATATCTTCCTATGTCTGCATTTTCAATGCAGGGAAGAAAAGATTTCTTTCTTCACTCATTGCTGGGTTCACGGCTGAGACCCCTATAATCAAAGACAGATTAACAAGAGAAAAGCATACAAATTTAAGTTTTACATGACACAGGAGCCTTCAGAAATGAAGACCCAAAGAAACAGGGAAAATTGTGTCTTTTTATGGACAGTTGTGCAGAAGTATGATTGAGGGACAAAAGGATATGCTCTAATGGTAATTAATGTGGCAAGACCTGTTTTTCAGGTCCTTTTCGATTCTGTGCCTTTGAGGATGATGATGTTTCTTTCCTTGGGGTATAGGACGGACTCCTGTGTGATGAAGGTCTTATAATCTGCTTTAGAGATCAGGTCAGATAATTCCCGCTTCAGGGAACAAGGAGCTAGGGGAGGAAGCTGACAGTGACCTTCCTGCTTCTGCTTTGTCTTCAGATGAGAAGGTGCCATATTTTGGGTAGCATGTCTCGAACCCTGTCACCAATAAAGACGGCTATTATTGACTTAAAGACTTGAATTACATTGTTGAACATTCTGCCATTTTGGCAGCTATTTAAGAGCCCCAGTAATGTCGCAAATACATACATTAACGTCTGTTACTTAATCAGAAATAAGTGCATGCGGGCTCACTATTTTCTTTTTACTTTATTTGTGTTCCAATGCTAGGTGAACAGAAAGGTTTTAATGCATATCAGGAGCTGAAACAGAATTCTTCTCCTGTGTGATACGGAAAAAGAAGAGCAAAGTTGAGCTTTGGATGCTTCAGGCATTCATAGATTAACAAGAATGTCAGTTGCTGCCACTGTAAGGGAGCTCTGCATTTCATGTTATCTCTCATATTTGAAGGTGAGGCTTGACAGGTTGACCGTGATGCCAAAAACAAACAAAAACTTTCCCGTTTGCGGGGGCTATTTGTATCCATTAGGGTACTAGCTAAGCAGCTATAACTTACAGACCTCAAAATAAAGTTGTGTACACTAGATAAACGTTTATTTCTCTCTTACCTTATAGCCTAGAGGTAGCTGAGCTGTCCAGGGCAAGTAGACAGCTTTGTTCCACAAAGTCATCCAGGGACCCAGGGACCCAGTCTCCTCTCATCTTCAAGCTACACCATCCTTTAGGCTGTCTTGGTGCCGCCATGTCTAAGTTCCAACCAGTGGAAGGGGAAAGAAGTATCAAGCAAGCAGATTCCTTTTAAAGTTATGACGATGTTGAAATTTACCTGAGCCCTGCGACTTTGGAAAACAGCAATGGTTAGAGAAATCCCCCACCTTTGTGCTCTGGGAAACAGCTTAGTGAAAGAACCTCCTTACCCATGACTTAGATAAGAATTAAGGATACTCCTCTTGTTTACCTATGACAAGGCCAGTTGCAAGCCTTCCAAATTCCCATTCTTTGTCTTATAAGTGATCAGCTGAACTGTTTTGTCCCCATTGACCGATGGGAACAAAATGCTTGCTAACCAAACTTTGATTAAGATGTTCTCCTTCCTCTAGGCCCCTGAACTTTGGTCTGCTTTCAGCCTGAGCCAGCCTCCAACCCTTCCTTAAGGGTCTCCTCCAGAAAAATAGGTTGGCTTCAGGGTAGAACATTCTCGAATGTGCTGTCCAACCTTGCCTCCTTTCATCTCACTTCTCTACACCTGCTTCTTTTTAGCCTTGTTTACTTCTCTCCATGAAAGAAAAACCCTTTTTGCCTAATGCTTGCAGATGTTGCAGTCAAAATGTTCACTCTATTGCAATAGTCCATCCCTGACACTTTGCAAAGGTCCTTTTGCATAAAATCCAGATTTGTTTCTAATTTGAAAGATATGAACCAAAAGTTCCATTGGTTGGAACCTAGCTGCAGAGGGGCCTGGGAAGCGTACTGTCTAGCTGAACAGCTAAATTCAGCTAAAACTCAGGTACATTCTACTACTAGGAGAAAGAAGCAGGTAATATTAATAGATATTAAAAGACAGTTACCAGTATCTGCCACACTCTTCATAAAGTAAGACACTATTTGTGGTTCTGCATTTCGTCTCTCAGATTCTCTGGTACTTTTGCACAAAATAGGTGACCCAGAATCTAGCTGTCACATGTCACTTTGGTCTTCCTGTTAGAGTTTCCCTGAACTTGACTACTCTGCCACGTTTCTGAAAATGTGTCAGTATGATCTTCCTTCGGTACAAAATGCTTGGGGCTTCTCAAATTCAGCTTAGGACTTCAGTTTAGGACTTAGGGCTTCTAAACTTCCGTGTTTAGATCTTTGGGAAATGTATTTTTGTGGAAACAGATGGACTTTAGTGATATCGTTGTATATAATTGTGTAGGTTGGACAGCCCCATCAGGCAGCCTTGGTGTTTATAGATGGATAGATGGGAAATCGAATCCTGGCTCTACCAGTTACTAGCTGAGGAACCTTAAGCATGGTCTATCATCTCACCAAGATTTGTTTCCTTATCTATAAAATGAGAGTACTAAGACATACCTTGTAGAGTTATTACAGGAAATAGAGATAAAATCCATAAAGTGTCTATTACAGTGCCTGGCCTTTGGCTTATGCTCAGTAAATGGAAGATGCCATTTTAATTATTAAATAAAACTTTTCTTTGGAATTCTCCCATTACGTATCTTCTGGATGCTTTATCATTCTGTGTTGCTCTCCCTAGTCTGAGTCTACACACACAGCTTGTCTTTCCAGGCATCATGCTATGCTGTCCTGAGTATTTTTGCTCTCTCTCTTCTCTGCTATCAAAATTGCCTATTCTGGGTGTAATTCCTTCAAGGCTCAGTTTTCTGATTTTGGATATAAAATTTCCTTTAAAAAGGTAATTCTGGGACCACAACAAATAGGATGAGTTAGATCTTTGGTTATTTTCAAATTGCATACTATACTGGGCTTCTAAACATTGGAATTTTTCTATGATATTTTCCTAAATATCGTCTTCTATTTTCTGCACATAGTAGGAGCAATAGAACTGCATTGCTCCCACTTGGGAAGTTTCACAAAGATGTTTAAATGGTCAGAACACATCCTATACCTTTGTAGCCTGCATTTTGATGGAATATGCATAAAGTAGTGGTTGACATTAGTTGCAGAATCTACTCCACAACCGAGAGCAAGATGGAGTCACTCATACTCTTTCATGGTGCTAAGACATAATAGTATCTGAGAATAAATGCACATGGATTCTTATTTCAGGTATGGTTTTAAATTCACGATCTGCAAGTCATAATGCAACACCTTCCTTAGGTGTTTCTTTGGTATAGATCATTAGAAGCTTTAAAGTCCTGTCAGTGAAGTACTTGTTTTTTCTAAGAATAGTCCTTAATCTTGGAGTTCTCACCAAATTCAGCCTTAATCATTATGCAATCAAATATTCTGTGCCATCTGTTGGTATTGTTTCTAAGGGAATGAGCACAAGCACATATGGATATATAATGAAAAAATTAACCTTGAAAGAAAACTGTTGTAAGTTATGTGGGAATCCTTGGAGCTTCCAGGTAAGCCAAAAGATAAATTTCATATAAGGAGGTTCAGTAATTTTTGTTGCATTAGATGGGATTAAAACAAGACTTCACATGTTACTAGTATTTCGGCTTAGTGCTAGAACTAATGTTTTCCTGATGATGAAGCATTTTTGCTTTTGGGGAATGGGATGTAAATAGGGACATATGTTGAGTAAGTTGCTGAGACAGAGGAGAAGGTTGCTGGACAATAACTGAATGCGTATAGGACAATATTTAACGTTAATATCTAAAAATGATTACTCTGCCCTGTCCCCTTTCGGAGAGTCTGCAGGCCGACTGGTGATAGTTCCAGGAGGGAATGTGCCCAGGAGTAAGTTCACGTCAACCACGCCACCTCCCTCCCCCAGGCGATATCGTGGTGAGATTTGATTTTTCTGTCTTTCTAATGCATTTCAAATCCTTCCTTCTCTCCAGCACCCCTGCCACTAGGTCCCAAGTCACCATCCTCTCCTGCCTGCATTATTGCAATAGCTTCCTAACTTATCTATTTTTGTATTTTTCCAAATTATCACACAATAGCCAAAATCATTTCGTAAAAACAGAAATCAAATCATGGCACTCCTCTCCTCAAAACCCCTCCGTTCCCCTTGAACTTGCAGGAAAAGCCAAACTGCCTCCCATGTTGTACGAGATTGAATGTTCTGGCTTCTGAAGCTCTTTCGGCCTTGGCAGCTCTTCTTACTGAGCATCGCTCCAGACCCGTGGGGTTCTTCCGTGCGGAGGATTTGCGGAGTGCTTTTTGCTCAGGCTCTGCTCTCTGCTTTCTCCCCCGTCTTCACAAGGCATTTTCCTCATTGCCATTTAGAGATGACCTTCCTGAGGGGACCTTTCCTCATTACACCATCTCAAGTGGGTTCCCCTTTCTCTAGTGTTCTCTATCATAGCACCTTGTCTCCGTCTTAGCCTTTATCACTATTTGTAATCATATATTGATGTATTTTTTTATTTCGTGTCTCCCCTACCAGAGTGGAAGCTCCGTAAAATGCAAAGACCATGCTATTCACCACTCGTTATTCAGCCTTTAGAACATGCCAAGAACATAGTAAGTGCTCAGTAAGTAGTTGTTAAATGAGTGGAATGAACAATGACTACACAAACAAACGTCTATTAGACCTTTATTACGTATTAGGCACTCGGCCTACCACGATACTAACCATTTTACCTTTATGAGAAACATATAAAATAGTTACTGGCATTCCTGGTTTACAGATGAATAACCAGAGATTTAGAGAGTTTAGATAACTTGTCCAGAGTTTCATAGCTAATAGGTTACAGAGCTGGGACTCAGACTTTGGTCAAACTTAAAATTCATGCTACCATATTAACCACTGCTCTCTATCCATTTGTCCTGCCAATATTTATTAAGGAT
This sequence comes from Avahi laniger, assembly GCA_963575035.1. Taxonomy (NCBI): domain Eukaryota; kingdom Metazoa; phylum Chordata; class Mammalia; order Primates; family Indriidae; genus Avahi; species Avahi laniger. The sequence continues at coordinate 21,967 of CAUYSK010004213.1, read as the reverse complement.
ATAAAGTGAATAAAACTACCAGGCAATAAGGAGCAGTAGTGGTAATAGTGATAAGCTATGTGGCATTTGAAACATATTTATGGATGAAATTACCAGATGATATTTGCAAGGCAACGTGGAATCAAGCACAGTACTACAGTGCGGAGGAGTTATGGAGTCAAGACGTAATTGAGAGCGCGTGGTGACTGATGGAAAAAGGCTCTGGCTCGAAGAAGGTCATAGGCATGGTTTGGAGAAGGCTCTGACTGCGCTTGTTCTGCTCCTAGAGAGGAGACCGTGGTGCATCCTAACAAATGACAAGGCTGCTTCTGGTGTGATAGCAGCAGAGCTCAAATCAGGTTTCCGATCTACTTTTAAAGGAAACTAATGGTAATGGTTACCTTATAAATGTTTGTAGCCTCTGTGGGGAAAACATCCTTTCAAGCCATTTGAAAATGTTGCACAGATCTGTGTTGTTATGGCGATGCAACGGAGCAGCTGTAGAATAACATTTGTAAAGAGAAAACAAAATCCAATCCTCAATGCTTGCAGCCTGTCTTAGTCTAATTTATTTCTCTTTGAAAACATGGAGGTGCTTTAGGGGAGTTAGGAAATGTGAAAACTTTGAGGAGTTGTTCTAGCCTTTAGATATCCATAGGGCAGAATACACTAATACACAATCAAATGAAAGCATGAAGATCCCTTCTAAATTTATCAGTATTAAAGAGGCAACTTCAGAGGTTTTCTTTAAAAAAGAACCACAAACTAATTAAACAGCAGAAGGTTTTGCTTGAGCAAAAGGTCAAGATGCTTGAAAATATCCTTTTCCATGTATCTCTAAAAATCTTGAGCAAAATAATTATTGCTTGTGTCAATCATTTATTTGCTTCTAAATTCCTTTTATTACATTGAGGCCCAGAAAGGCTTGATACAAAAGCATATTTCAATTAAATTTATTTTAACACCTCCATTCAGGTGTTTGTTTGTAGATAGAAATGGGACATTTCAGACACTGATTGGACTGATTAATGGCGCTCATCGGAAAAAACCAAAGGATCATAATTAAACAACAAAAGTACATGGTCCGGTGGTTTTATGTTGCATAAATTATGCATGAGTATGGCATTCATATTTCATGGAAAAATTACAGTGCTGTTTCCTCAGTGCATTGTCTACATAAAGAATATTATATGTGTGTGAATATGAATATGAATCTACAATCCCTGATATGCTTATTTTTCATAAGCAAAAATTTCAAATAAAGATTCAGCAGTTTCAGCTCAAGGATGCAGGAGATTCCACTTCTTCTCTCACCTGGGTGTTCTACACTATTGCCCCTTTCAAAATAGCCAAATATTTAACATGAAAATGAATCTAGACACTGTTACCTTCTGAAGCAATTGTTTCTGGAGCTGTGGATTTCACAGAATTTAAAGGGATACCCCAAAGTCAGGTGTAAATAGCCACGTTTGGGGTACAATTGAGTAGCTATCTTTTGCTTTTTCTAAGGAAGGATATTGAAAATAAAAACCAACTGTTGTCACTATTATTTCAAAAAACAGTTATGTCTTGTAAGGACATAATTAAAAAATTGAAAACCTAATTTATTTGTCTTTATTGAGAACTCTGTACACTGTGTTTATCTGACCTCTAAGCACAAAAACTTATCATTCACAGCATGGCTCCAACCAGCCTTTGGAAATTATTGCTTCATGGGTCATTAACCTTTACTTCCTAGGTAGTATTTGCACATCGTTGGCAATTGGTAACACCAGGGCCATACGACTGTATGTCCAGCCTCTCAGGACATGAGCTCTGGGTTAGCTATTAATAAAAACATGAGACTTGTCTCTCAGTCTCTGTTACGTGACACTCCCACTTGTTGACCAGGTCCAAGCCCTGGCAGCCTTCTTTCAGTTCTCTGCATGTACAAATCTCTATGCATCATAGTTCCTTCTGTCCGTGCCATTCTTTCCAGAATTCTTCACCTGGATAATACCTCCTTATCCTTCAGGACTCAGTTTAAATGTTTATCAGAGGCTGGGCGCGGTGGCTCAAGTCTGTAATCCTAGCACTCTGGGAGGCCGAGGCGGGTGGATCGCTCAAGGTCAGGAGTTTGAGACCAGCCTGAGCAAGAGCAAGACCCCGTCTCTACTAAAAAAAAATAGAAAGAAATTTATCGGCCAACTAAAAATATATAGAAAAAATTAGCCAGGCATGGTGGCGCATGTGTGCAGTCCCAGCTACTCGGGAGGCTGAGGCAGGAGGATCGCTTGAGCCCAGGAGTTTGAGGTTGCTGTGAGCTAGGCTGATGCCACGGCACTCTAGCCAGGGCAACAGAGCCAGACTCTGTCTCAAAAAAAAAAAATAAAATAAAAAATAAATGATTATCAGAGAAACCAACCCAGACCATTCATCTCAAATAGGTTTCCTTGCTAGGCTTTCTCACAAAACCTGTAGCTTTCCTCCGCTGAACTTAATACAATCAGCAGACTATCAGATCCCTGAAAGTACAGTGCTGGGTAGGCGTGTGTTTGTATTCTTACCACCCAATATGTTCTTGTCACACCGCTGATGTACCATAAACGTTTGATGAATGATTAGTGATTATAACAAAATGATAATAACAATTGCTATTAGCATTTATTGAGTGCAGACTATGTTTTAAATACTTTGTATGAAATCATTGTCTTTAATCTTCACAATAAGCCTGAGAGGTAAGTTCTTTCTATGCTTATTGTATGAATGAAGAAACTGCGGTTCACAGGTTGGGTTTTTGTTCATGGTTGCCCGGATAGTAAGTGACAGGGCTGGAGTTTTCACCTAAATATGTCTTGTTTCAGAGCACATGGTCTTGGCCATATCACACTAAGGAATCCTTTTAACACACAAAATGATTTCTTATTATTTTTCACCTAATTATCATAAAAAGCATTTATTGATTGCTTTGGTTATCCATTGCTGTGTTAAAAAGAAAAAACAACAAACCCAAACACTTAGTATCTTAAAATAGCAACAGTAATTTATTTGCTTTAAATCTGCAATTTGAACAGAGCTTGATGGGTCAGTTCATTTCTGCCCCCATGGCATCAGTTCTGGCAGCTTGATTGTGGCTGACGGATCCAGTTCCGAGAAAGCTCACTCAGACGGCTGAAGTTGGTGCTTGCCGGAACTCAGTTGGGACTGTCAGCCGGAGTCCTGATGGCCCTCCATGTGGCCTTTCTACATGGCTAGGCTTAGCTTCTACGGCATGGTCACCGAGTTCTCAGAGGGAGTGTCCCAAGAACAAGCATTCCAAGAGGACAATCCCCAGTGTGCAAGCCTCTATTTTCATCATGCCTACTAATGTACCATTGGCCAAAGCCAATCCAATGGCCAATCCCAAAGTCAAGGTCAGAAGGGTCTATCCACGGAGGTATGGTTCACTGGGGGCCCACCAAAGAAACAATCTGCCCTGTTGCTCCTCAATAGTGAATGGTAAAAATAAAGTTCTTTTGGTCTCATTTGTTTTTCAGTCTTTTTTCTTAAAATATAAAGTGATGGCTGACTGGCCGATGGTCACTTCCCTAATCACCACTCTTCTGAGAAAAAGCACAAGGTTTCTTGCAGGAGTAATAAACAATCCCAAAATTTAATTAGCTGAATGCAACAAAAGTGTATTTCTTGCTCTTGCTGCATTCTCAATGCAAGTCAGAAGTGGGGCTCTGCTCACTGCAGTTCCTTAGCGACACGGGCTGGTGGAGAGTTTGTGTTGACTTGTGCCTTCGCGATGACCTCGGCAGAGGGAAGACATGGTGAATCACGCACTGGCCTTTAACACTTCAGCTGGAAATGGTACACGTCACTTTCTTTCACATTTTATCCACGAAAGCAAGTCACATGGCTACGTATAACTTCAGAGAGGGTGAGGAGGTACAATCTTGCTTAGTCCAGAAGGGAAAGAGCTAGAAATATTTGAACAGCATTATTACGGATTGAGTTGCATCTCCCCAAATTCATGTGTTGAAGTCTTGTACCCCAATCCCTCGGAATGTGACCTTATTTGGAAATACAGTTGTTGCAGATATAATTAAGATGAGGTCATACTGAATTGAGGTGGGCCACTAATCCAGTATGACTGGCATCCTTATAAAAAGGAGAAATTTGGACACAGATGCGCACACAGGAAGAGCACCACGTGAAGACAAAGGCAGAGGTCAGGGCGACGCAAGCAGAAGCCACAGAATGCCAAAGATTGCTGGCATGCCACCAGAATCTAAAAGAGAGCCATGGGACACATTCCCTGTCACAGCCCTTAGAAGGAACCAACTCTGCGGACGCTGTCACCATGTGCACACCTGCAGCCTCCGGAACTATAAGATCATGAATTCTTGTTGTTTGAGCCGCCAGTTAGTGGTAATACTTCGTCACAGCAGCTCCAGTAAACTAATACAAGCACTAATGACTATCACAATCCCTAACATCTCTTCTGTTTTCCTTCTAAATACTAACTTTCTCTAGAGTTTCCTTTCTGTTCTCCGCTTGCACATATTGGGTACTTGAACATTAGTGCTAGAGACAACCCGTTTTTCCAATTTTAGAATCTGAAGTTGTTTACAACTCCTTTTTTTTTTTTTTTTTTGCTTCTAAGTAGATCCAATTTCTGAAAATATTCCCTCACAATGTCTCTTGCATTCTCTTGTTTTTCTCTCTTTTCTCATCTAAACCCATCTCCTCTTCCATCGCAGAGGGATAAGTTTCTACTTCCTTTCTTTGTCTCAAGTCATGCCCTGCTTCTATTCATTTTACGTATCATGTTCAGAATAGCCAACTCCAAACACTGATCTCTATATATCATTTCTCTACTTGGCTCTAAAGTGTCCTGTTATCTCCTAGCCTAGTTTTTCCTTCTCTCTTCTTTTCCTCCATAACCTCATTCTCAATTTTCATTACGATTAGGCATGGCCTCTCTGACCTGGCCAAATATACCTGATGGTACCTAATAGTGTACCCATCTTAGTAATGGTACCTCAGTGGTTTTGTCTTACATTTCTTATATGAAATATTCTCCCTAATAATTCATATGTTTCTTTGATGGTTATCTCAGAAATCACCTCCTCAGGGAAACTTAATGGATAACACCATCCATACTGCTCTTAACCTTCTCAGCAATTATTTACTTTACATTATTATTATTCTTGCTATGAGCCGGCATTGTGCTAAATGGTCTATATGAATTATTTAATATAATTCTCTTGCCAGTACAGGAGAAAGTATTATTCATATTTTAAGATAAAGGTTCAGTGAGTTAAAACCCACTGAATCTTTTATAGCTAGTGAGAGTGATCATGATTTTAAAGAAAAATCACTTTAGGTACAATTTATATAAAATAAAATGCACCAATTTGAAGAGTACAGTTTGATGAACTTTGACATATATATGTGTGTGAATGTGTTTGTATACATAATCTCCCTATAATCAACACCCCAAACAAGATATAAAATATTTGTATAACCCCAAAAACTTTTCCCATGCCTCTGTGTAGTCAATCCTCCATTCACAGGCTCAATGATCTGATTTCTGTCACTATAGATTAGTTTTGCTTGTTCCAAAATTTTGTATTAATGGAACCATACAGTATGTTCACTTTGGTTTCTGGCTTCTTTTACTCAGCATTATGGTTTTGAGATTCATTCATGCTGTGTGCGCATTAGGAGTTCTTTCCTTTTAATGCTAAATAATATTCCATCATATGAATAGAGCACAGTTTACTTACCCATTCACCTTTTGATGTTCTTTGGTTTCATGCTTTGGCTATTTTGAATAAAACTGCTATGAAAAATTTTGTAGAAGTTTTTGTGTTCATATACATTTTTATTTCTCTTGGGAAAATATCAATACCTATGAATAGAAATTCTGGGTTTATATGTTAATTATATATTTAAGTTAATAAGAAACTACCAAACTATTTTCCAAAGTGAGACAAAGTGTGACATTTCACATCCCATCAGAAATATATCAAAGTTCTTGTTGCTTTGTATCTTTGTCAACACTTGGTATTGCCAGTGTGTTCGATTTTAGCCATTGTAGGGAAATGTAGTTACAATTTATTATGTCTTTATTTTTCATTTCTCTCATGGCTAATGATGTAGGGAACATTTTCATGTACTTCTTGGTCATTTATACATCTTCTTTTGAGAAGTTTTTGTTTAAATATTCAGCCTATTTTTTAAAATTAAGTTATCTAACTTTATGTTGAACTGGAAGTATTCTTTATATATTCTGGGTACAACTGCTTTGTGCAATGTATCAATTGTGAACATTTTCTCACAGTCTGTGGCTTGCCTTTTCATTTTCTTAATGATGTTTTTCAAATAGCAAAAACTATAATTTTGTTGAAGGCTAATTTATTTATTTTTCCTCTCCATGGCTACAGTTTTTTGTATCCTACCTAAGGAAATTTGCCTTTCCCAATGTCATGAAGAAATTTGGTAGGTTGTGTCTTTCAAGAAATTTGTTGTTTTCATCTAGGTTTTCTAATTTATTGGCATAAATTTGCTTATAATACACCCTTAATATTGTCAAGAATGCGAAAAGCTGAGATTTTACTCTTATTGCAAATTAACAGGTTCCCTTGCTACAGTTTCGCGGATGCTGGCAGATGCCACAAGACTCTCCATCAGAGACAGTAATAGCAGTAACCAGAGTGTCAGCATTTTTCACCAGTTCCCCAAACCATAGTGACCACAGAGTGACACGAAGAGATCTAGGTAACACCTGCACGTGCAGTGGGCTGTACTATAGGAGAGGAACACTAAGCTTAGGAAACCCCAGAATTTTATGATGAGCAATAATCATGCCTTCCCCTTTGTTCCATAAGAAGAAACTATACACATCTTCCAAGGCTCTAAGAAAGCCTGATATTACTATCAGAATCTTCACTAGAGAGTTCATTAATTATCACAAAGGTTGCTAGTTTGATATGTTTAATAAGTACTAATAGAGCACTTAATATGTACCAGACACTGATCTAAGCATTTTGCAAATATCATCTCATTTAATTTTCTTGATAACCCTTCCATTCCTATTCTTCATTTCTGACGAGAGACAAGAGACATGAAGGTTAAATAACTTACTCAAGATTATGTGGTGAGTAAGTGATACAGCCAGATTTGAACTCAGACAGTCTTACTGCAGAGCTTATATTCTTTTTCATTATATTGTGCTGCCTCTGTTAGAAATTATTGTTTGTGGATGAATAAGTGATATTTAAGATATGTTTATTGACTAGAAGTAACATACAGACAGCTCTGTAAATGTTGCATTACAATATTATATCATAATATTACATATTAATAAGAATCAGGGAGTCCATCCGCCTAGAACTCTTTGAAGAAGAATTTAGGCCAAGGATTCCATTTGGTCCAGCATTCTATCACCTAATGGAAGATTCTGCTGTGTGATCCAAGTGGAAGACTAGCTGATTCTGCTGCCAAAATACCTCCTTATCTGCTGTTCTTGCAAGATACAGCAAGAATGGTAAATGACTTCACCAAGCTCAAAGGTTGCATTTGTTTCAGTTCCTGCTTACTAATAAAAATGTGAATGTGCCACAATATTTGCTCTGAGATTTGTTTTTCTTATAACATCCTACCTATTTATTGGTAGGACTATGGATAGAGTTTTCAACTACTACAAAGTGCCAGAGATCACAGATATTTACCAAAAAGAATCAAACAATTCTGAAAGATTTAATTGGCTTGGGTAAGTTAGCAATGCCAAGTTTGTCTGACTCCAAAGATCTGTGCTTTTTTTCAGGTTTTAACCAGGTTGTTATAATTCTGTTCTGTACTTACTTTAGAAAAATACAACACAATCATTTTCTTCTTAAAGGAATAATATAAGCACATGGCAAAAAGGTTTAAATTGCCCAAATGGCTAAGAGTGAAAAGAAGGTTTTCCACTCACCTGTCTTAAAGTCCTTCTCTGCAAAGGACCACTGTCCTCGTGTATTCTTCCAGAAGTGCTCTACGTGCATATAAAGATATATTCTTTTTTTCTTTTGATACTATTACTGCTGTATTTTACATTTTTTTAAAGATATATTCTTGATCTGTTTCTTAATTGTTCTTTCTATGTTATCTCATATCCCCAAATAAGTTTTGTGTTCATTAAGAGAACACTGTTTATTTCTTTTTGTTCTTCCACACTGCTTAATTTAATTTCTCAAAAAGAAAACTCAATAAATGTATATTTTTTATTTTGGTAGGATGAACACATAATCAAGAAAAGGGAGAGCTGGTAATAATTAAAGATAATTAAAGGTAAATTAAAGGTAACAATCTGATGTTCAAATACCTGAAAACTTCAGACTCTACTGAAATCATGCACACACACAAATTAGAATGATTAACATTGAATCGAAAGGACATTGATTTACATATTCATGACTATATTCCAAATATCCCCAAATTTCAGTGGCTTTGGTTACAAATGAGGCCATGGCAGCTTACATCATTGTTTTGTTATTATAGCTGGTTGATTCCCACCTGCACAACCTCTAAAGCTCCCCAGCCATTCCTGGGGAGTGTTCACAAAATCACTCTAATGCTATTGCATTTAAGTCTCCTTTTTGAGAGCTGCTGGCTGCAAGCTGTTTTAGAGTAGTCTCTCTGGAAATGCCGCTTCTTTACCCAGCATACTTTTTTATAATGCTCCCAAAGCTGCAAAATCTTCAAATTGCCAAAACCTACTAGATTCCTCTCCACTTTTACTGCAACACTGGAGACATACTATCTTTGCAGAAACGATAAAATATTCTTTCTTCCGCTCTGCCTTGAACACTGCCAATCTCATGAAGTTCATTTTGTGAACAGCCACTTTGACCTTTCTCTGTAGCCATTTTCTATATGACGGTTCAGACTGAGTCGCTGGGGCAGGCTGTTAAATGAACTAGATACTGACCAGATACTATCCTTTGCATTTGTTCTTCTCTGGACCCAGGAATTCACACAAAAAACTCTTCTCTTCTGTCCCCATTTTCCATCTGGCTCCTGCAAATGGATGCGGAAACTGGACTGCGGAGGAATGGGCGTTGCCTACCAAACATATCCAATCTCAGCTATATAACGTTTATCCAAGTTGGTTTATTTCGTGGAAATATAGAACATGGTTTACCAGAATGCTTGGCTTAATGTAAGGCTTCACATCCTATTTGATGACATTTAGAACTCTATGTTTTTGGGATATCTCCGTAACATCAGCATTTTTCTTAATCTTTTAAGTGCGGGATCTTCGAGCGCTGGATTGTAAATAACTGTGTTTTGGTAGTTCGCACATTAAGCATTATGCTGAAATCAATGGACGCATACTCTGAATGCTGATTTGATAGAAATGCTTCATTGATTTTACTAGAGCCGAGCCAAATTCATTACCAACTTAGATTCATTAGGAAGGCCCCATTAACTCAAGGGAAAAAAAAAGATTAAATTCTTTTATTGTATTTTACATTACACATTACACATTAATTAGAATTTAGTATGTTTGATTTTTAGACTACTTCCATTGCATCTATGGATCTTTACAGAGAACACATTTGTTAGTTTACTTACCAAGTATTTCTTTACGCTGGTCACTGCGTTGAATTTTGTGGGACTGTGTGCTTTGCGGGATGGGTTTTTAAAATCCTCACTTCCTCATGGGTGAAGTGCTTACTCTCTCCTCCTGGGGCGCTGGCTTATTCCAAATTTGGGTAGTAGAAAATGGTAAAATGGAGAAAAGAGACTGAGGTTCGTCGGAACAATGCACCAGAACTATGCGGTCAGATGAGATGCTTCGTCTGGTCTAGGCAAAAAGAGGCTGTTTCCCTTCGTGCCTGTTTCTCCTCACAGACACAGGCTGATAGGATTGAGAAGGGGACTTAGGGAGAAGAGGGCAAGTGAGTAAGAAAACCATGGGATGGAGAGACAAAGCGAGAAGGAGACAAGGAGGAGAGACTTCTTGGCGTCCCGTTGAGCCGAACTCAACAGGACTGGTTGTGCCTCTAGGGAAATGTAAAGGGCTCTTTTCATCATCTCTAGAACTGGACATATCCCTGATCGTCCTTTAATAAGATTTACTTTTGGACAATGCGCTGACCAGCTGAGGCAGTGCTAAGAGATCATTGGGGTTTTTATATCCTTCAAGATCTCCCTGAGAATCCCGAAGCCACGTAAGCAGCCGAAGTGAAAACAGTGTGCTAACCACGCGATGCTGCTTCAAAGACTCCGACGCCTCCCCTTCCTCCACAGCCAGATTTCCACCTCCAAATCCCTTCTTTATAGAAAATTCGGGAGCCTACTGTCTCCTACCCTTCCAACATTTAACAGCACAACTGAAGGATTGTCCTGAATGCATGAAACGGTCTCTTCCTTTTTGGAGCATATAATTTTGAAAAAAGAAAAGGTATTACACAAGTCACTAAAATAAAATCAGAAAATAACCCTTGCTAATGACTACTCTGTGTTAGAAACTGTGTCAGAAAAGAAGTTAGAGATTTGAAAGATGTTCCCGGCTTGACTGATTTGAAGTATGAGTCAAGGGAAAAGGAAGAATTATTTAATAAAACAACTCTGAAGTTTTGTGTCAGATTAACTGGAAGATTAGTCTATCATTAATAGAAATGGATCATGTGGAATGAGCATCTGAAGAGATTTCCGCCAGGGAAATGTTGAGTCCAAGGATCTGAAGGAACAGATTGGTGGAGACATAGGGTGGACATCTCAATGTTTGGGTCTGGAGATTCAGAGGGTGTTCTGGGCTAGAGACAGATTTGGTGTCACTCTGGATGCAGGGAAATCTGATACTCTGATAGGATATGTTTAGCATGTTAGGGGAGAAAGAAAAGATACAAATGAAACACAAAAGGACAAGGACGGTAAAATTTTATCCAAGCCAAAGGAGAAGAGAGGTAAAGAAACAGGAAGGAATCAGTTGTATCAAATGAGGCTGAGAAAAATTTTTTTTTTTTTTTTGAGACAGAGTCTCACTCTGTTGCTAGGGCTAGAGTGCCGTGGCATCAGCCTAGCTCACAGCAACCTCAAACTCCTGGGCTCCAGCGATCCTCCTGCCTCAGCCTCCCAAGTAGCTGGGACTGCAGGCATGCGCCACCATGCCCGGCTAATTTTTTCTATATATAGTTTTAGCTGTCCAATTAATTTCTTTCTATTTTTGGTAGAGACGGAGTCTTGCTGTTGCTCAGGCTGGTCTCGAACTCCTGAGCTCAAACGATCCACCTGCCTTGGCCTCCCAGAGTGTTAGGATTACAGGTGTGAGCCACCGCGCCGGGCCGAGGCTGAGAAATTTTAAAGGGTTGGGCTCTGAATAAAGCCCATTAAAGGTGACAATGAGGAATTTATTGGTGTTAGAAAAGTGATGGGAGATGGAGCCAGATGGTGTTGGATTAAGGACTGAATGAGTAGTGAGGAAGTAGAGGCCATGATTATTAATTTCTAAGGAATTGTGTAAGAACAACTATGTTATATAGATGAGTATATTTAAAAGTTTGTGTGGTTTATATTTCAAAGCTCACCAATGGTGAGCAAGATGAGCAATTAAAAAGGTTTTCAGATGCTGTGAAATAGTGATTATTCAATGTTTCCAGACGCAGTGAGACAATAATTTGTCTGTCAAAAAATAGTTGGTTTCAGAATTATTTTTGTGGAGAAAGAAATCATGTATATCAGTTCAAGTACTCATCAATATATGCAGAACATTTTTAAAAAATGAGGCAATGGTCTCTTATCCTGTATGTGCATAATTTGAAATGCTCTGAGATCTCAAAGGTCTAGATTATACCTCTAGGGGAAAGTAGTTTTAAATTATTTTATAATAGGGTTAAAAATGTAGTTTTGATTTCTACTTCCTTAATCCAAAATTAGCTAATTATACCATCTATTTTATAGTATTATGTTCTAGAGAGTAGGTTTCCAATACTTAATATTACTTGGTATAAATGAGGTTTTTAAAAAGTATCTTACATTTCTGGAAACAATCAGAAGACTAATGAAAAAGAAACTTAATTAAAAAAGGAAAAAAGTTCTAAATGTTTAGTTGCTCTTCTGTGTCTTCAAGTTGAATTGCAAATATAACATGATGAGAAGAATCTAATTTCTCATAATTAGTTAGAAGACATTTAACATAGCTCTAGGAAAAATATAAATCAACGTACAACATAGGAACACACCAACCTTGTGCATAGGGAATTTTGTGAAGTAGTTTTGGTGTGTTTGAAATCTTCCTCTTGAGTATCTAATATTGCAATCAAGGACACACTAAGAATTGCAGAGGGCAGGATTATTTGTCTAGATAGACATCACATGGATAGAGAACCCAGTTGAAAATAATCTGAGAATTCTTTTAAAAAACTATAAAGCAAAAATAGTCTTCCTCTTGAACTTTGTAGCATGTAAGAAAGCTATGGTACTCATCTTAATCTTTATTTTTTTCTCTAAGGATTAATCCAAAATACTAAACAGATATGGATAATGTCATTCCCCACACATATACAGTATAGGATATATAGGATTTTGAGTGTACTAAACTAGGAAAAATTTGTATTGCTTTAAAGATATCTTAAAATATCAATCGATCACTTAATTATTTTTTCAGGGAGGCAAGAATTAGCTTTCTCTTCCAGTATGGTACACTGGGGCAGAAACAGTAAGGACATCAGATTTGTTTGCATCTAACTCCCTTCTTTTCAACTGTGTGACCTGGCAAGGTTCTTTTTGACCATCAGTTTCTACATGTAAAAAATGAGGAAATACATATCTTACAGGATTGTTGTAAGGATTAAATAACAAATGTGTGGCTCCTGACTCAAAGTAGTTATCTCTTTGGTGTTGACCCACGCATTTGTTTCCTTTTTAAGTAAATAACTGAAAACAGAGAGTGCTATACAACTTCACTTTGTAGAAGTTTTAATTAAACAGCCTACTTTGTGCCAGGCATTGGAACCTGGTATATAAATTTCTACTTCTAATGTGGCCCATTGCTACAGAGTTCGTGCTTTCTTTTCTATGTACGGAAGAGACTTACCTAGCCACTGTGTTGGGCCATATGAAATTGTTGATATTCCATATTTTGACCTATAAAAATGACATTTCATATGATTCAATCTGTTAAATTGTATTTAAATCATAAAGCTCAACTCAGATGCCAATGGCCGATGTGAAACTGACAGCCTTCAGGACACAGTAATTTCTCTTCTTTTCCTGTCATATTCCCTGTACCATTTATTGTGATACTTCTCATGTTCTATTTTGCACTGTTGGCAGTATTTTAATATGAATGTGCCTTGCTTTCTCGACTACTTTGTATTTTCCTTGAGGGTATTCATTCTCCATTGTGGTTCCTGGTATAGTATGTTGCCTATAATATTTGCTGAGTGAAATTTTTATGATGCTAATAATAATAAATAATTCATAATTATAGACCTGAATTCTCTGAGGATAAAAAATTTATATTGTGCTTTTCTTCCAACATTTAACCTTTTCATCCATGTGTCTAATGTCACAGAAGGAAATTTCTTTGGTTTTGAGGAACCTTCTGCTGATAATGTATGCAGCGCTAATGCATCCTTGGTACACATACAGGATGCTACTGACTAGTAGTTCAACATGACTCAGGACATTGTCTCAGTAAAGGTCCTGGAGTTCCAATAATCATTTGTGCTCTCTCCTTAGGTTCCACTTGGATGGAGAACTAGGAGAGTGAGGAAGTTAGCCAAAGGCACAAAGGAAACAAAGAAAACGAAGATAAATTAACTAGTCCATGTGGGGATTGATTCTTTGTTCTTGGTATGATTCATATGGTGCATTGAATCAACTGCCAAACATAAGCAGCAAACAAAGATCATTTAAGAAATGAAAATGGTATTTTCCTTTGGAATTCTAATCTCATTCCTTCAGTCAGAAACAGGGAAGGAGGACTGAGGATTGGCATATGTCCCAAAGGGCTGGAGCTGGCAGAAGGACTCTCTTACAGCGTCAGGGTTGATAAAACTGAGAAAGCATGTTAATGTCAAGAGCTGAGCTTCAAAGTCAAGGGAAACTATGTAAGTAAGTCACCAAAATAAGCAGCAGGGCCTAAGCCAGGGCATTGTTGCAGCTTGAGGGCACCAATTAATCATGTACCTTTCTACTCTGGGTTTATTTTATTAGTAGAAATTGGACAACAGGCAATGCAAGACTGTGATGCTTGAAAGAAAGGAAACTCACAAGACGAGCCCTGTCATAGACCTGGAGTCTGCCTGGGAAACATTTCCCAACCACAGCACAGGGCGCTGGTGATCCTCTGCTGAAAAGACAGAGGTTAGAGTTCAGAGCAGCAGAGGCAGTTGGGATAAATGGGTACTGGGGAGGAGAAAGAAATGAATTTGAAATGTGCCTTGTGCCCAAGGCCTAAGGACCTTCCTGCTTTTTCTCCCAGGGAATCAGACTAACTTAGCCTATGACAGACAGAGCAGCTGGGCATCCACCAACCCCTGCACCTCTTGCGAGCAGAAGGCCTGGTGACCAGGAGCAGGCTGAAGGCAAGAGCACAGGGGCCAGAGGATCGGCCACCTGCTGAGAACAGCTCTTCTCTCAGGCGGAGCCTCGAGTTATGTCACTTCTCTTCCTACGTGGACGGGCCAGTGAGAAGTGGAGGAAGGAGAAGACATTTCTTCTTGAAATTCAGCCAATGTCACAGCTCCTTGTTTCAAGCCTGGCAAAAGTTCAGAGCTAGGGAGAGAAGCCCCCTGCCATCTCCTCCTCATTCAGTAAGAATGAACTTGGAGGTTCGAGGAAAGAGGCTGAAAGTCAAACGGGCAAACAGTCTGGACAAATGCCAGAGAAAGGGACTTGGCTGAAGCCAGCACTTGGGGCTCCCTGAGGAATGAGTGGGGACTGGCTGGCCTCAGGATAAGGGCCTGAGTAAAAGCAGATGCCTGATGTCTGTTGAATTTTCACTCTGTTGTCGCAGCATCTCCTTATGCTTAATGTCTTCTGTCTTTTGCTTCCAGCTATGATGAAGTTACTGGTACAAGGCTAGCCTCGCGTCATAAACAACCACGCAGCTGGACAAAACACACATGGCAGTGCTTTCCAGGCATGGGACAACAGGCAATGCAAGGCTGTGATCCTTGAAAGAAACTCACAAGGCGAGCCCTGTACTAGACCTGGAGTCTGCCTGGGAAACACTTCCCAACCACAGCACAGGGCGCTGGTGATCCTCTGCTGAAAAGACAGAGGCTAGAGTTCAGGGCGGCAGAGGCAGTTGGGATATGTGGGTACTGGGGAGGAAAGAGCTGTGCAGAAGGGAAATCCCAGAAGTTGTTATGGTGGTTCCTTGCCAGTCCTGGCCAAGGACTCAGTGGTGTAGGTGCTCGGTGAGGCTGTTCAAGGCTCATCACAGAGCTGAGGCTTTAAGTGATGGGATCGAGGGTGGATCAGAGATACTAATGCTGGGGACATTGGAATTCCACAGCTATGGTGGAGAAATCTAGTTAACATCTCACTAATATTTGTTAAAATCCAGCTAAGACACTAGAAAGCCCTCTAAGGACACTTTCTTGAGTAAGGTGTGGTACAAGGCTAGTCTCACACCATAACCAACCACGAAACTGGACAAAATGCACAAGGCAATGCTCTCCAGGCTTGGGACAACAGGCAGTGCGAGACGGGCATAGCAAAGCCCTGACCAAGACCTGACAGGATCAGAAAGGCAGAGTTTGGAAGTTGAATTCTGCCAAGTTAAAGGGACTTGGAAAACACCTTGCACTTGCCACAGATGCTCCCTAACAAAGGATAAAACCAAACATATATAAGCTCAAGGCGATCATCATGTAATTGAGCTGCCTTCAAAAACAAATCAGTTTTTCAAAGGAAGATAGCAGAATCCAGAGTCTCAACAATGATTTATCCATAATATTCAGCTTAAAAAAAGTTATTATACACTTTAGAAAGTCAGGAAAATGTGATCAGAAATTATAAAAAAAAATTAATAAAAGCCAATCCCAAAATGGTCCATATGTTGAATTTAGAAGACAAAGACTTTAAATCAGCTACTTTAAATGTGTTCAGAAAATGAAAGGAAGATATGAACTTAATAAGAACAGTTAGGAAATACTGGCAGATAATGTTAAACTATAAAAAACGGCCCAAACAGGCTGGGTGTGATGGCTTATGCCTATAATCCCTGCACTTTGAGAGGCTGAGGAGGAGAATTGCTTGAGGCCAGGAGTTTGAGACCTGCCTGGGCAACATAGTGAGTGAGACCTGGTCTCTACAAATAAATAAATAAACAAATAAACAAATAAAGAAAATTGGCTGGGCGTGGTGGCACACACCTGTAGTCCTAGCTACTCGGAAGGCTGAGGTGGGAGAATGGCTTGAGCCCAGGAGTTAAGGTTCAGACTGAGAAATACTACAACTGGAAACTAAGTAATTGCAATGGAAAATTTACTAGGTAGTCTTAACTGCAGACTGGAGACGGTAGAAGAAAGTTTAAAATCTTCAAAATGAAAATTCAACCAAATCAGCCTTGATCTCAATTTCCTCAGTGACATATGCTCAAAATTTTGGAATCATGTCAGAGGTTATTTACTCTTTTATTGACTGTACTCAGTAAGTCGCTAGCGCCTATCAATCTTCTCTTCAAAATATTTTTCATGTGGGTGCTTTTCTCTCTCTGCAATCTCTGTTTCTCTCCGTTTCTCTGTTCCCTAATACAGGGTGTCAGTCTTTTGTACCTCAATTACTGTTGCAGCCTAGTATTCCAGTCTCTAATCTTTTTAATCCATTTTCTAATATATCCAGTCTTACTGCTATAATGATTTATTCAACAAATATTTATAAGTCACCTAATCTGTTCCTGATTTCATATCTTTATTCTGTTCTGAAATCTTTAATACTTTCAATTTTCCTTCAATAGAAAGCTAAATTCTTCAGTTTCACTTTCAGGGATTCTCTGTGTTATTTTCCTCTACCCTGCAATAATTATTTCCATTTGCCATAGACACTGTAGTGGACTTTTGGTCACCCATAAATGGAACTCTCTTCTTATCTAAGGGGAATCCATACCCTTCTGAAGCAGAGCTACACTCCTGCTATTGCGGCTGTGGATGTCAGATAATCACTTTTCCTGCCTCCCTTCCAGTGCTACCAAGTATCACAGCACGTGGTGTAGACTCTCTCCTTTGCACATACTTCTCCCAGACTTTGAGTCTTAAGACAGAGATACAGGGACCCCACAGAAAACAAGGTGATTGTGAGGTGGCAGCGGCAATCCCTACCCGGTTTCCAGAGGTACCAGTGATAGGATTTGGGGATCAACAGTGCAAACTGAGGGGTCTGTGCCCATCAATGGCTGCAGTAGAACCAGACCACTCTTGCATTATGATTTTGGTCATTGACTCTATTCTTAACCTCTAAACCTGGCTTTATGTTTCTTCTGAAGAGTTTATGAGCCGTCCAAATTCTTAAATTAGCTGGAGTTGTTTTCTGTTGCACACAGCTAAGAATTCTGGCTGAATGCATACTCACATTCTCTACACCAGACGGGTCGATCTTCTCATCCCAAGAGCATGCCAGACTCCTCCTAGACTGTCTGCTTAGCCAGGGTCATTCTGAATTTCTCCACTTTCCTGTGTCTGTATTTGAATCTTACATAGCTTCAAGTTCTATTGCTTCAAAGAGACTTTTTATGAGTTTTCTAGACCGTAATTGTCACTCTGTCCTCTATAATTCATACCTTAGCACTCGGTAATACATAGTTTTTTTGCTATTCACTAATTTTAAATATATATTCATTTTCCTTCCCTATTCAGAGAGTAAGTTTACTGATGAGATTATTATGCATGCCCTGGATGCCTGTCTCCCTTACCATGCTTGCAACTGTGTTCAAAACATTGTAGTTACTCATTAAATACTAAAGAGAAAGTGAATTTCATAGAAGACTTTGCTCTTATTTAGTATTTTATGAGTACAGATAAAATCGCGGATATTGTTAAAACACGTCAGTCTTTGAATAGGAAGATGGCCCTATTGACTGGTTGAAACCATCTGATAGGAGCTCTTTCAGTCTCTTCTCTCCCCATCTTAATATTTTCTTAAGGCCAATTATTAATAATTCTTCCTTCATTATTCCTTTCTTAGGAAGGAGTACAACACTTCTTTCTAAAGATAGCCCTTGACCTTCTTCCAAATCTTTTGAAATCTTATTCTATTAATCTTTTTTTCCTCCCATATTCTTTATCTGTTTTTACTGCTTCCCCGCATGAAAGCAACAACAGCTCTCTCAATCTATTTCTCTTTTCTGTTACTTTCAAAGTTGCTGAATTCTCTCTACTTTTTAAAAACCGTATTATTAACACAATGATCTTGTTGAATATTTCACTTTTTCCCATCCTATCACCTGACACCTTGCAAGACAGACTTTTTCCTTACCTCCTTAGTGAAGCTGCAAACTTTTTAAAATTTTTTTCCCCCTCCCCTATACCGAAGCTGCAATCTTGAAGGCTACCAAAAATCTTCCTCTTTCAGTCAGTATGGGCTTGATTTCAGTCAAAAGCTCAGCTACTTAAAACCTCAAATGTTTTGCTTCTCATGCATGCTGTGTCGATGACCCCTGCAATACTGCAGGTGGGCCAGGGGCACTGGTCCAGGTCTTCCTTACTCTGAGACCCAGGCTGATGAAGCAGCCCATCCTCGAAGCAGGCTGCCTTGGCAAAGGAGAAGAGAAGTCTGTACGATTTTGTACCAGCAAATTACATTTTCTGGCCGGGAAATATGACATGTCACTTCTGCTCCAACTCATTGACCAGGACCAGTCTCAATGGCCATTGAGAAAATACAAACCTACCATGTGCCCAGAGGAGGAAGCATGAAAATATATTTGGTGAACTACTAGGTCTACTTATTACCAAATCAGATAGATTTCTCTCTCTCTTCGTGCTCCATTATTCTTCTGCAACACTTGATACTCTTGACTTATCCTTATTGACAACTGATAAATGAATAAATGAACCCAGCTGAGTGTTCTGCTAATACTTCAAACTCAGTGTGTACAATTATAAATTCACTGTCATCATCTGCCTTCCTGACTCTTCCTGGTTAATTCCAACTCTTTCATTTCAGTTCCCTATTTCTGTTTAAGGTATAACACTACCATTTTCCCCATCACTAGATTTGAAACCTCATATATTTTTGATTTCCCATCCTTCAGTAATTTTTTCTCTCTGATCAGTTACCAAACCCTGTCTATTTCCATTTCCCTAGTATTTCCTGAATCTGTTTCTGTTTTCATTGTGACCTGAAATACGGGCTATCAAGAAAGTGTCATTTTAGCTGCTTCTATCCAGACCCCGGTGACTCCAATGCGCTTGTCACTCAGAGTTCTAACCAGGTCATTTCTGTATTTAAAAAATTCTAATAATTCCTTGTTTCTTAGAAGATAAAGTTTAAATTCATTATTTAGTATTCAGGGCCCTTTATTATCTAGTTTTGACCTATCTTTTTAGTATTTTCTCAGTTTTTCCTATAAGCTCTGGACCAGATTTCACTTTTTCCATAAAGTTATTTCTGATCATATTAGCTACATTCTGTCCTTTGTAAGACCTTGACACTTTTTAAATTTCATGCTACTTACCATACATCATAGTATGCCTATTAATTACTTCTCGCTTATATTGTAGTTTCATTTTTACATGTTTCAAAATCTTAGTATTTGACTTTATTTCTTTGTTGGGCAGATATCTCCTAAAATTGGATGTCACCTTAATTTTTTTCCTATGTACCACTTACCTGGCACGTGACATTGCACACTGTACCTGTGAGATATTTCTTGCAGAATGAATGAATGACCAATTTTCTTCTTTTCTCTAAGCAATGATAGCGACTTCCCCTGAGCTAACCACACTCTTTCTCTTAATATTCCCTTGAGTTCACTGGCATGTTTTTTTTTTTTTTTTACATGGCTGGTTGGGTTTAGGAGTTTGGTCTGCATCTGTGGATTGGTGGTTTTGTTTAAATGAAGTTAATTGGCTCATGCAGAAATTGAATCCACAACCTTGGCCTTATGAGCATCTTGCTCTAATCAGTTGAGCTCTCTGGACTGATGCTATAAAATATCCACAAAAGACATAAATATAGATAGATTTTAATGAGGCTCATGCTTTTCCCTATGTACTGTGGCAGAGATGAAAATGAGTTGCCCATTGAGCTTGGACAACCGGTTTGAATTGAATAATAGAATCAAGAAATACAATTTTGGAATGAATAAATGAATTAAATTGGGTCAGAATAGGCTATTTAAAAGCAATGGGGCAGTTTGAGCCTTTGAAATACTAAGAAAGACAATTTCATGTGATGTTTTGCCCCTTGTGGACTTCTGAAAAATGTCAGACAGCTACTCATTGGGGGTTCCAAAATTTTGAAGAAACAAGCCTAAATGCCAAAGAAATGGTCCAGCACAGCAAGAAGCCTCTCCAAAGCCCTACCTTGCCAGCTGTTTGCTGGAGTAAACTTGCAAGCAGGTGCAACTTGGTTATGTTGGGTTGGGGCCAGTCTTGAGCCACACCATGGAGAGCAGCTTTGGCGGGTTCTTTGTGATACTTACAGGGTGGTGCTTTAAAGTTGTGTGCTCATGCTCTGGGGTGGGAATGGAACGAGATGGGGAGAAGCAGGGCTGCCTAGTCCATAAACTATTGCTTTGTTTATTCACAGCAGATAGCCTGGGGCAGTTGAAGGGCCAGATCACAACTTAACTCCAAAATTGGAGGTAGGAACCCACATAATGGATCATGCACCTGGGGTCTGATGAAATGGATTTTTAAAAACCCTACTATTATTTTCTTGCCTGTTACATATTAAAACTATATTTATAGTGTAGCTTCCTGAAAATAGCTCATTAACTTAATATCTCAAACTAGAATTTTAAATATTTATCATAGATACATTAGTTTGTTTATTTATATGCCACCTCGTTACAGATGTAGGGTGGAATTTGGAATACATGGCTAACTTTGATACAGCATTAATTTTGCTTCAGGACAATAAATGCCAATTTTCCCCTCATGTACTTAAAATATTGAGAATTGATGTGTTTGAAGTAATTTTGTTCTGAATATGGAGCTCTGAGGGCAGCATCACTATCTCTGAAGTGTCAACTGTGTGTTTGAGAGCCTTTTTAACAAGTCTAAGAGGTTTGTGATGGGAAAATGTTCATTAAGCTCAGGCCCCTGGGGGAAAGGTCAGTGTAAGTTACGCAGAGAAAATGTTTAAAAGGAATCATGCTATCTTAATGAAATAAAAATAATTGGCAGGAAGCATTTTTAAAACAGAAGGATAAAGTTTTGGTGAACATTTTGAAATATGACAAGGAAGATGAATGTCTTTCCTTGTTTCTTATAATGAGTAGATTAACCAAAGAATAGTTTGATAACCACACTACCTCAAATATAATTTCTTATTTATTAGTTATTTTTCCTGATTATAAAAGTAATCAGCACTTTGCTGACAATATGATCTTATAGCTAGAAAACTCTGAAAATTCAACCAAGAGACTCCTGGAATTGATAAACAAATTCAGCAAAGTCTCAGGATACAAAATCAATGCACAAAAATCAGTAGCTTTCATATATGCTAATAACAGTCAAGCTGAAAATCAAATCAAAGATTTAATAATTTTCACAACAAAGAAAATAAAATATTTAGTCATATATTTAATTAAGGAGGTGAGACACCTCTATAGTATAAAACACTGAGGAAGGAAATTGCAGAGGATGTAAATGTTTGGAAAAACATACCATACTCCTGGATTGGCAGAATTAACATTGTTAAAATGTCTGTGCTACCGAAAGTGATGTACAGATTCAATGCCCTCCCCATTAAAATAGCATAATTATTTTTTGTAGACCTTGAAAAGGTAATTCTATCCTTCGTATGGAACTAGAAAAGACCCTGAATAGCTAATGCAATCTTACATAAT
>CAUYSK010004211.1:0-12332 GCA_963575035.1 Avahi laniger | reverse complement strand
TGCCTCAGCCTCCCAAGTAGCTGGGACTACAGGCATATGCCACCATGCCTAGCTAATTTTTTCTATATATTTTTAGCTGTCCAATTAATTTCTTTCTATTTTTGGTAGAGACAAGGTCTCGTTCTTGCTCAGGCTGGTCTCAAACTCCTGAACTCAAACAATCCGCCAGCCTCGGCCCCCCAAAGTGCTAGGATTACAGGCGTGAGCCACCGCACTGGCCCTACAGTCTTTTTTTTAACTTAACCTGGGAAGTGGCATTCCACTGCCGCTGCTGTACTTATTGTGTTTATTAGAAGTGAATCACTAAGTTCAGCCCATACTCACACACAGAAAAGAGGAGAAATCTGTGTATACATTTTTAAAACCAACACGTGTATCTATTAACTTCCTACCAATGAAAGATGATGAGAATTTATCTTCTAAGAATTTATCTCCACTCTCAAACACATGCACATAGAGGACTCCACAAATCCTACTATACAAAATACCAATTATGTATGGTATGCGGTATGTGCCAAAAATTTTTTTCTCGAATAAAAGAGAAAATGATTTTTTAGTCAACATTTCTTTTTAAAAACATGATTTTTCCAAAGATTCAGTTTCCTTTTGAAACCAAGATTCTTATCATTGAAATCGAAACAGTTTCTCTGGGGCCTTATAGAAAGCTGTTCAACTGATGCATGTGATGAAAAATATCTCTTACAGACACTTGTTTCTGCCCATTCTTCATCTTCAAATCACTCAGCAAATTATGACTTAGTATTTTCTTGAACTTGCTCTGGCAATTTATCTTTTAGTTCAAATACCCTGTTAAAACTCTTCCTGTGCCCAACCACAAGATCTCACTATGTAGCAGGAGATTTAGATGCTCTTTGTCCAGATTTTCACACATTTTAAAAACATTCTCAAGTTAACTGATTTTTTTTTAAATAAAGTTAACCACTTTTTTAAAGCCCTACCCCAAACTTTCTGTATTTCTTCCTTAGAACCTTTGATACTAGCACCTCTCTGGAAGAAAACAGCATATTATGAAATGTTAGGATTTTTTTTTTTGCAAGAAAAGCAAAACCTCACATGAAACAAACCATTGAAGAGGTACCAGGAGTACAGATACCAATAAATTTGCCCGAAGGATGACCTTTTGATTCTAACCGTGAAGACCAAAATTATTTTGTAATATATAAGGCTTTCATTTATTTTTGAAGATCTAGTTTCATTGTTCAAAGTAATTTTCTATTTGTCTAAATAATAATTTTCTTCCTAATTTGTTAAGAAGAATATATGACAATGTATGTATTTCAAGAGTATGGAGGCACCTTGGTTGATGAAACTATTCACATCTGTCTCTTATGTCACTCTTCTAAACAAGATTCTTTAGCCCTCATTCTTATAGAATCCCATTTCACTATGATGATAAGGATTGCCTTCACCTCTTTCCTATGCTGGAGTATAGATCCCTTTGCTGTCTACATCTTTTTTTTTTTTTGTCTAGACCATGCAGTAGTTTCAGGAGAAATTGTGTAGAAAGTAAAATATTTGAGACCTTCAATGTCTAAAAATGTCTTTATTTTACACTACAAATTGATTGTTTGGCTGGTTATAGAATTCTGTGTTAGAAAACATTTTCCTTCAATACTGCAAAACATTTTCTTCCTTGTCTTCTAGCTTTTAGGGTTGTTAGAAAAATCATGATTCCCAATAATTTTCCTCTCTTTCGAAGTTTGTGGATCTTTTTTTCTTTTTCTTTTTTCAAATTAATTTATTTTTTTAAATGACATGTAATGTGATATATACACATATAATTATGACATGTAATGTGATATATACACATATTGTGGAATGATTAAATCAACTAATATGCCCATTACCTCACAAATATCATTTTTTAATAGTGAGAACATTTAAAATTTATTCTCTCAGCATTTTTCAAGTATACAATACTATTATTAACTACAGTCACCATACTTCACAATAGAGCTCCAGAATTTATTCCTATAATTTCACAGAAATGTTCTACCCTTTGGTCAATATCTCATTCCCCAATCCCCCAGCCCCTGGTAACCACCATTCTATTCTCTGCTTCTTTGAGTTCAACTTTTTAGATTCCACATATAAGTGAGATCATGTGGCATTTGTTTTTTTGTGCTTGGCATATTTCATTTGATATAATGTCTCCCGGGTTCATCAGTGTTGTCACAAATGACAGAATTTTCTTCCCTTTTAAGGCTGGATAATATTCCATTGTGTATATATACCACATTTTCTTTATCTATTCATCCACTGATAGAAATTTAGATTGATTCCATTATCTTGGCTATTGTAAATAATGCTGCAGTGAACATGGGAGTACAGATATCTCTTCGACATTCTGATTTCATTCCCTTTGTATATCGACCCAGAAGTGGAACTGCTAGATCATATGGTAGCTCTGTTTTTAATTTTTTGAGAAAATTTCATACGATTTTTCAGGATGGTTGCATTAATTTACATTCCTACCAACAGTATACAAGGTTTCCCTTTTCTCTACACCCTCACCAAGACATGTTATCTTTTGTCTTTTTTGATAATAGCCATTCTAACAGGTATGAGGTGATATCTCATTGTGGTTTTAATTTGCATTTCCCCAATGATCAGTGAAACACAGATGTCAATATTTTCGATCTTTCATCTTTCATCTTAGAGTTTTCAGATTCCCCAAGGAAATTTTTCGTCTCCTGTCTAGCCACCAAATTTGTGGAAGCTAAGTGGGAAAAGATAGCTTAGATAAGCAACTCAGCATCCAGTATACATACATTTATTTAATTCCCTGGTTTTCAGTGCAGTGCCCCTATCTTCAACAATCCAGCAACCCTCTCTTCAACCTATTCCAGAGACAAATCATCTAGTCATCTGCTGGAGTAAGAGAAGGATATTCTGGGTAGTAAACAAGGCCTAGAAAGTTGCACTTAAAAATCTAGAAAACCACACATGGCCTTAAGACTGCAGGTTCCCACCCCTGGTCCAGAGTCTAACTTGAACAATTTTCAATTAATTCTTCCTAATTTATCCTTACATTTATCCCACTTCCCAAAATGTAGAGAAATTTCATGGAATAAATCAAGCTCATTCTTGATTTTCCTTGATAACCTGAATAGAATTACTCTTTCTCAGTCAATCTTGCCATGTCAGTCATTGCTAAATTATCTGCTCTTCAGCTTCCAAAATTTTGTTGCTATTGTTTTCTTTCCCATGCTGTAGTTTTAGTAGAATTTCAGGAGGAAATGAATATAGATGCATGTATTGGATCCACTATCTTTATCTTCATGCTTACCAACTTCTTTGTTGATCTTTCCTTCTTATATAGCCATCTATCTTTCTAAGCTCATTTTCTCTCTTCCTGAAGACCTGAAGACCAGAAAAATGTCTTTATTGTACCCTTGCTCTTGATAGTTTTTCTGCATACATGATTCTAAGAGTTATAATATTTTTTGTCATTACTGTCTTCAATCTTTCATTATTGTTACTAGGAAGTCAGATATCTTCTTAATTGTTATTTTTTTCCTCTGGTTGCTTATAAGATCTCTTCTTTGCCCATGATATGCTGGAATTTCACTATAATGCATCTATGTGTGAATTATTTTTAATTCTGCATGTTCACATTGTACTTGCTGCACATTATATGCTTCCTGTATCTGGAATTCAACTCTTTCATCAGTTTTCCAAATTCATCTCCCATAATCTCTATTTCTTCAAGTAGCTTCTCTTCACTCTGTTTTCTTCTCTAGGACATTATTTCCTAATTCTTATAAATCTATTGTCTCTCTTTGTTAAATTCTTGATAACATTTTCAAATATTTATTTACATTTACTAACTCCCTCTTGACATGTGTAATCCACTAATTCTTATTCATTAAGAATGGTGACCTAAGGATGGCTGCAGAATAATTCTCCACAGTCTTCCTCACTGCCAGAGATACCAGAGGGCACACAAATTGACTGTAGAACTTGTTTCTCCTTAGTGGTTAGTAAATGCCAAATGAGCCCTTTTATGTTAGATGACTAATTGGAGAAATCCAAGTTTGTGGAACTACCTGGGGAGGTAGCTGTTGCTCCCCGTCCCCCACCCCGCCCCTTTCAGGCGTGGGACAGCATGTCCTGTCTTGGAAATTCTGGGACACTTAAAGTCAATGGAGTTCAACAGACTTAGTATCACCTAGCAGGGAATTACAAACAACAAGTTTTGACCCCCAACCTCTTGGAGATTCTTATCCCTTGTTCCAGGTGATCCACAGGTGCTTCAGGTCTTCAGGTCTTCAGGAAGAGAGAAAGTGAGCTTAGAAAGATAGATGGCTATATAAGAAGGAAAGGTCAACAAAGAAGTTGGTAAACATGAAGATAAAGACAGTGGATCCAATACATGCGTCTGTATTCATTTCCACAGGGAGTATCCTGTTAGGACTTTGGAATTACCAGACTGTGATACTTTTCACTTCCATCAGCTGTTCTCTGCTGCAAGGACCTGCCCCTGACCTGGTGAGTCTCGGCGCTGACTCAGGGCACGGAACAACGGAATCGCGGGGAAGATGCTGTGTACAACGACCTGCTTGCTGTCTTGGAAACGGGACACCAACTCCTACGTCACAATCGCTGAATCTTTGGTCACGCTCGGCCCTCGCTTGGCCAACGACGTGAAGGGAGCTCAGGTCTCTCAGTAGAGAGGCAGGGGCCTCAGAAGAGCTCTTTTCTCTCAGGCCTCGAGTTGAGAGCCGGGCTCTCGCGGAGCTGTCCTCCCGCTCCTGGGCAGGCATTGCTCTCGGACCTTTCAGAACGCAGCTTGTCCTTCAAATCCGGTACCATCCAGGGCGCACTTTCCTCTCCGCGGTCCTGATTTTGCCTTCTTTCCCCCGTAATTGTTCTCGTCTCCACTGTGTGAGTCTCCAGCCTCTCACCTCCGTCTGAAAAGCGCACAGAAACCTCGGTCTTCGTCCGCCAGGCAGGAGCAAGACACCCTCCCCCACTCCAAACTCATGATGCGGATGTTTAGAAGTAAACACTCTGCGACGTGATGAGGGCAACAGGTGGCAGCATGTCCCACCGGTACCATCCAATCCCTAAACCCTCACCCCCTGCACCATCCACCTCTCTCCCGTTGGCAGGAAGCTTCGCAATGGCCGCCCCGGGGGATGCCAGGCAACCGCCCCCAGAGGATTTGCTCGGTCTCGAAGGGGGCGCCTTGGCAAGTGCGGGGCTCTCATGCAAGGCGGGGTTCCAGCCATCCCAAGGCTTAGTGCACCTCTGACGTTCCCCGGACTTGGTCCCCTTCCTTTCCAGAACAGCCAAATGACCCAACTGTGGCAGCGTGCACCCTTCGATAGCTCAGCTGGTAGAGCGGAGGACTGTAGACGGGACACACATCTGCTGACATCCTTAGGTCGCTGGTTCGATTCCGGCTCGAAGGAAATGCCTGGCACTTTTGCAGGCGCCTAGCGCCACCTTTGCCTGCTCCAGGGCCTGGTAGCCGCCAGGCTGCAGCCACCTACTCAGGGGCCAAAGCCTTTCTGGACTACCTTCCTAGCTCCTATGTCTACGCCTGTGCTGGCCTGTGCTGTGGCCCGGGAACTTGCCTGATCATTCTGTTCTTCCCACAGTCCTCGGACTCACACCCTTCAGCGCAAAACATTTCCCACTGCCTCTGCCTTCTGGCCCAGCCAATCGGCCACCTCCACTTCCACCATCCAACCCTCTTCCATTTTTATTTGCAGCCTGATCTCTTCCACCTCAGGGTAACCACCGCCTCAGGGTACACCATTCTGCTCTCCTAGGTTGGAGCCCTGGCCACCGACTGGGCAAAGAGTTAGTTGGGCCCACGGTCCAGACTCCGGAGGTCTATTCCCTCCGGAAGCCCACAAGCCTACAAGACAGAACACCCACCATCACAGAAGACCATGTAATCCTCCCTGAAAAATCATCCTCTCCGTCTCATCTCCTTCTCAGGGTCTCTGTTCTGTCTTGATATGTTACAATCCTCTCTGTCTCTCTCTGTCTCTCTCTCTTTTTCTCTCTCTCTGTCTCATCTGTGCTCAGCCTGCTCTATTTTATCTACATGTTGGAGACAGCTGCCACCCAGAGAACTTCCTAATCAAGGGAACTTTTATTGGCCGATGTAGGCTGTTCTTCACATGGAGGACAGGAGTGTGGCTCCCCCTCAGACACACACACCCATGGCCCGAGCCTCAGCTTTCCTGAGCCTTTACACCTCTGGGTGTGCCTGCAGCAGGGTTTTGGCTCCTGCTTGAAGAATAAGAAAACCTAACAGTCAGTTCTAAGTTGGCAAAGCTACCCACATGGATTTCCCGGCTACTTGCCAGGGAGAGGCAGGGGTGAAGAGAGGGCTAAAGTACAGACTTGGAAAGGGCTCCTGACCCAGGAGAGCTGATGCGGAGGGGCACTGGGTCAGGAGAAGGGAGCAAAGGTGAAGTTTGGGCAACAGCTGTCATGGCGCAGGGACACTCCAACTCACCTGCTGACTCAGGCCACTGTCTGGAGGGTCTGAGCACGTTGGTAAGTTTCACACTAGGCCCTGGAGGTTCGGATGATTGGTGCCCTAGCTCCCTTCCGTCCTCCCCCAGGAGGAAAACTCTGGGGGCCAATGAGAGAGCCAGCAGGTGGAAATGAGCTAGGCTTTCACTAGCCAAGTAGAGCTGGAACTGTGGCGTGATGTGGGTTCTTGCATGGGCGGGAGGCACTAGAGGAGCGCCAATGGGCATCCCTTGCTCGCATGCTTCGCTCTGGGAGGAAAACCTCCAGACACTTGGTGGACAAGTGGAACCTATCACAAGACAGCAATCCAAGTGGAACCGGAATCGGAGTGTGTCCTTGGGAGCCCTCAGGGACCGGGTGGCCACCCTCCTCACGCAGCTGCGTCCACCGATCCACGCCTCCTACTCCCCCGCCACCATCGGGTGTTTCAACGTTTCCCACTTGCCTGTGCCAATTGAAAGGGGTCCAAAGGTGGAGTCTCCACTGTTTCAGGGCAATCCCATAGCTCACAAGCCACACAGAGAACCCAGTCTCCAGTGACACCCACTGCAGAAATCAGTAAACAAGGACCAAAGGGCGAACCTCGGGTCCTCCTTGTACATGTCCCTGTTGGGACTTGGGGGCGCAGGTTCTCTTGGAAGCTAGATTTGGTGCCTCAAAGGGGAAGAGCATGGGTGGGCAAGCGAGTGGTGCTTTGGTGACCAGCACAAGCCAGGGTGAAGCCGGTGGGCAGATTATTCCCTGACCAGGACGTGACCAACAGTAGCAGGGGCTCCTGCGAGGATCTGACCCTCACTCTTGGAGATCCAGAGGCTCTGCCAGTCTGGTGTGGGGTGAGGGAGTGAGAGTGGGCAGCGCGGAACATACAGTCAATTGAGAATGGTCACTTGGATGTGCCTTCTCGTGTCTCCGATAAGTGGTCCCTAGGTAGGAGCGCCACTGAGAGTTCTTGGCTGGTGGTAGGCACACATCACATGGGTTCTGAAATCTTTGAAAGACTGTGAGGCCAGGCTAAGGAGTCCAAGGTGCACACTTGTCCTGTGTGTGTCCTCTACCCCACCCCTTGTCCTCTCTGGGAAGCCCACAGACCCTTGCTTGCCCTACTACAGAAAGGTTCGGCCCAGGGCAAAGGACTCCGGATCAGTGTGCAGAGGAGGGCAGCCAAGCCTTCAGGCTGGCCCCTGCGGATATCACTTGGGCACCCACAAGTCCTGGGTGTGTTCTCTTTACCTAGCTCGAGTCCTTCTCTCCCGGTCACTTCTCCAGAAGCCTCAATGCCCCCAGGCGAGTATAGGACATCCTGGGAAAGGGTGTGGGGGCACATGGCCAAGAGGGGATTGGCGGGGCGTCTGGAGAGGAGAGCCCAGGCAGTTGGGGAAGGTCCCCCATTAGAGGACTCCACCAGCCCCTGAAGCTGCACTGTGGTTGGCAGCCGCCTACTCGGTGCCCATTCCGGTTCTCCTCCTTCCGTCCTCAAGCCACCCCTCAAGCACCTGATCCACCCATCCACTTCGCCGACCCCCCTCCACTCACCCTCTCACCCTCTCTCCCCCAGTGAGAGTTGTCATTCTCACTGCTCGCCTAGAAAGACCCATTCAGAGGGCTGTGGTAGCATGTCCCACCGGCACCATCCAACCCCTAAACCCTCACTCCCCGCACACTCCCTCCCCACATCCACCTCTCTCCCATCAGCAAGGAGATTGGCAATGGCCGCCCTTGGGGATGCTAGGCAACCGCCCCCAGAGGATTTGCTCGATCCCGAAAGGGGCAGCTTGGCGACAAGTGCAGTGCTCTCATGCAAGGCGGAGTTCCAGTCATCCCAAGGCTTAGTGCACCTCTGGCGTTCCCCGGACTTGGTACCCTTCCTTTCCAGAACAGCCAAATGACCCAGCTGTGGCAGCGTGCACCCTTCGGTAGCTCAGTTGGTAGAGCGGAGGACTGTAGACTGGACACACATCTGCCGACATCCTTAGGTCGCTGGTTCGATTCCGGCTCGAAGGAAGTGCCTGACATTTTTGCCGGCGCGCACACATCAAACCACCAAACTACAGCCACCTTCTCAGGGGCCAAACTCAAAAGTTTCTGGACCACCTTCCTTCCTGCATTTAATCCCTATACTGTGTGGCCCGGGAACTTGTCTGATCGTTCTTTCAACAGTCTGCGGAGTCGTGGTACTTTACAGCACAAAACAGTGCCTGCTGCTTGTACCTTTTGGCTTAACCGATTCCCCTCCCTCACGCCCCACATCCCGCCCCTTCCCTCTTTTATTCGCAGTCTGATTTCCCGCCTCATTTTAGCCATCGCCTGGGACTATACCGCGCTTTTTGCCTGGGACAGAGCCCTGGCCACTGGACAGGCAAAGAGTTCAGCCCACTGTGAAGCCTCGGGAGTTCTAGTCCCCCCGGAGGCCCACAAGCCTACAAGACAAGACATCGGCGGCAGACAATGGTATCATCCTCCCTGAAAAAATCACCCTCTCCTTCTCATCTCCTTCTCAGGGTGTGTGGCACTTACGTGGTGTCTAACAGTCTCATTTCAGTGTCTTTGTTTATTTTTCTCGGTCAGTGTCTCTTTTTGTGTGTATATCTCTCTGTTTCTTTGCCTTTCTCTTCTTGTCTCCTTTTTTTCTTTTTCTGTTTCTGCTTTTTAGTTTCTTTGTATCTTTTTTTTGGTCTCTGTGATTTTTTTAAACTTGTAATTTATTTCAGTATATTATGGGGGTATAAAAGTTTTGCATATGTGAATTGCTTTTGTACACTTTGTGTGAAAGTTATAAGTGTTTCCATTGCCTATACAGTGTGCATTGTACCTGTTAGGTGTGAATTTATGCTTCCCCTCCTCCCCTCACACCTGCTTTATTTTCACTGAATTTTACTACTATATGTGCACATGAATGTTGATGAATACGTTTCAAGTTAGTAGTGAGTGCATGTGATTTTTGTTCTTCCACTCTTGTCATATTTCTCTTAAAATGATGGGGTCCAGTTCCATCTGGCTGGTTACAAAAGGTATTAGTTCACCATTTTTTATGGGTGAGTAATACTCCATGGTATACATATACCACATTTTATTGATCCACTCATGTCTTGATAGGCCCCTGGGTTATTTCCATGTCTTTGCAATGGTGAATTTCATGCTATAAACATTCAAGTGCAAGTGTCTTTTTGTGCGTATATGGAGAGAAATGTGCTCTTCCCTACTGTACTTTTTCTGCATTTGGCTAAATTGATTTAAAAGTTGATTTTCTGACAACTAGTTTTCTCCATTTAGTATGACATTTGCATTTAATATAATGTTGCATTACTCTGCGTGTGTATTGAATATCATTATGGGAACTTCCAATGGCATCTTCAGCTTACCTTTCATTCTTGGCACAGTTTTGTGGCTCTTGGGATAGCTCCTTGTTTGTTTTTCTCTGCAGTTTTTCTGGATGCCACTGGGAGTATTTGGACTATGTTGGGACAGCAGTAATTTCACACTTTGGTTACACCATGGGACACACACAATTGATCTTCATGAGATTACTTTCACTTATTAGCTGCAATGAAATTGGAGGTTTGAATGTCATCCGTCCTATGTAGAAATCTTTAAATGTGACCCAAAATGGAACCTTAGTACTTCCTTAGATATCTTAGAATTTTTTAGATGTCACTTTATCGACCTGGGACAATCCTTCAACCACAAATTTTAGCAATTTTTTTGTTTTTTTTGGAGACAAAATCTCGCTCTGTTGCCCGGGCTAGAGTGCCATGGCGTCAGCCTAGCTCACAGCAACCTCAAACTCCTGGGCTCAAGCAATCCTTCTGCCTCAGCCTCCCAAATAGCTGGGACTACAGGCATGTGTCACCATGCCCGGCTAATTTTTTCTATATATATTTTTAGGTATCCAGCTAATATCTTTCTATTTTTTTTAGTAGAGATGGGGTCTCGCTCTTGCTCAGGCTGGTCCCAAACTCCTGAGCTCAAACGGTCTGCCTGCCTTGGTCTCCCAGAGTACTAGGATTACAGGCGTGAGCCACCGCACCCGGCCAGCAATTCTTTTTTATCTGTTAAGAATATGCTCACCGGCTGGTCTGATGGTAGTGGGTTATCAGAACTTATTAACATTACTGTCACTAAAGTTGGTATTCAACCCCCTACTGCTAAATTTGATTGGTTTAAATAAAAAATTTTAAAAAAAGGAATACGCTCACAAAATATGACTGCTAGGAGGACTTCATCCATAAAGTGCCACATTACTCATGCATCCCCTTCTTAGTTCATGATGTCAGGGTGTGCTCACTCATAAGAGCTGCTGCATTTTTAGATTGCCATTCAGGTAAGTTTTGTTCAGAAACCATTTCCTAAGCACCTATCCTGTTCCGGGTGCTACAATATACAGATTAAAATACATGTCTTCCTCTAAAATATGTTATTGTCTACAGGGGACTTAGAGATGGAAGTAGGCTGTTGTAGCATGCTGAAAACTTCAATGAAGGAACATTTCTCGCAAATGTGGATTGGAAAGTCTTTGTGAAGTCTGTGGTGGAAGGCAGATTATTAAATAGAAGGGGTTTTCTGGTAAAGCCTATGCCCCTCAAAGTTGAGTCTATTGAGCTTTAGGACAGGAGTAGGAATAGATCAATGTCCAGGGAAGTGGTGTCATTGTAGAAAAGTCTGGGCAAATAAACAGAAGCCTTAAGAATGTTGATTGTGTACGTGTAACTAACAATATATGATATTACTCTACATACATACAAGTCCAGGAGTAACAAGATATCAAGATTTAAAAAGTCATGCATAGAATTTTATCCTCTGTCATCACATCCCTGGAATTTCAATTGCTACTCACCCCAGAAACAAGGTGAAGATTTCCCAACATCTCTTGTGAGTCCTCATAGATAAGACACCATGGCTATGACACTTTATACACACACACACACAAACTCATACACAGAATGTTGAGTGGGGAAAAAAGCATATAATATCCATGTCCTTCCATATTCACTCCCACTCCATTAATTTCCACTCCTATTGTCATTGCTCCTGAGTATACTTACAGCTGTCTGACTTGGGTCAGCTGAAAGATGAAGGCAGAAGCATTGCTGATGCCAAAAGAGAAAAATTTTATGTCAAATGAAGGCTTTGCCTCCTTTTCAGATTGGGCAGAAATGTGGAATCAGGAAATCTTCATCCAAAATATCTAAAATTGTCTTCCTCTTTCTCAAGCCTTATCATTTCATCTCTTCACCAATTCAGTGGCCTTTTTCAGCAAGTACTGCCTCTAGCTGAGGTCCTGATGCTTGGCTCAATATCCATCCTCTATGTGGAACATCCTCAGTGATAACTAAATGGTTATACAGAAATGTATCAATAAAATTTTCTGCCTTTAAATAGTTGGTTCAATTAGAAACTAAGGCTTTTGCCACTCTTCGCCATCTTTTCACCCAAGCTAATACCAGCAATCAAGAAATATGTGGGCTGATAACCAGAATCTACTTAGAACTCAGGAAAATCAACAAGAAAAAATTAAACGACCCTATCAAAAAGTGGGCAAAGGACATGAACAGAAACTTTTCAAAAGAAGACAGAATAATGGCCAAAAAACATATGAAAAAATGCTCAACATCTCTAATCATCAGGGAAATGCAAATCAAAACTACAATGAGATAATCACTTATCTCCAGTGATACTGGCCTTTATCAAAAAGTCCCAAAACAATAAATGTTGGCGTGGATGCGGAGAGATAGGAACACTCATGCACTGTTGGTGGGATTGCAAACTAGTGCAACCTCTGTGGAAAGCAATATGGAGATATCTTAAAGAGATACAAG
>CAUYSK010004210.1:0-19980 GCA_963575035.1 Avahi laniger | reverse complement strand
CTGGGACTACAGGCATGCGCCACCATGCCCGGCTAATTTCTTCTATATATATTTTTAGCTGTCCAATTAATTTCTTTCTATTTTTGGTAGAGGTGGGGTCTCTCACTCTTGCTCAGGCTGGTCTCGAACTCCTGAGCTCAGAATGATCCGCCCACCTCGGCCTCCCAGAGAGCTAGGATTACAGGCGTGAGCCACCGCGCTGGCCTTTCACTGGTTTCTTAACTGTAGGATTTTGCAGAGCCCTTAGCATTCTAAAGAACACTGGGAATCTCTAAGAGGGAGTGAGGGAGGAGGAGGAACAGAAGCACCCTCTCTGTCCTGAGAACATCTCGGAGGATTGGTGTTCCATGGAGCACACTGGGAAATGTGGCTCCCTGCTGTTTTGCAGCGGTATAGGCATTGCTCTTGTTCATTCCAGTTGTCCAATGTTTTTCTATTTTTCTACCCTGAGAAAATATTGCTACAGGAGGATTGCAGTGGGGGTTACATCCCTCTCACATCTTTTCTTTGCTATTGGAAGCATGATCAGGGTGATCATGTACATACATGATCGAATGTATGGGTGCATTCGAAGAGTTGGCTGCCTACAAGGTGAATTTGGGCAAGATGAGTTCCTGAGTCCTCACATAAATGGACATATAGAGCTCCAGCTCTATATCTTGCTGTTTAAAAAAAATCCTCCCATCTGGCAGGGGAAAAAAATCCCAGCCCCAGAGCAGCCAGGATGAATCAGTATGCCAGGGCCATACACTGAGATAAGTGTCGAGTCTCTAGATGGGGCACCCTGGTGGATTATCAACACTGGTGCCACCAAAACACTGCAGCAAGCTGCACACTGTACTTTTAAGGTCAAGAACAGCAGCGCCAAGCACCCTAGAAACAACTGTTGTGATTCTTTCATTCAGGAATAGAATTGTGTTTGCTCTAGAACAGTTGTCTTTCTACTTAACATTCTGTTCTATGCTGTTTTCTTTTTTTTCTTTTTTTTTTTTGAGACAGAGTCTCACTCTGTTGCCCAGGCTAGAGTACGGTGGCATCAGCCTAGCTCACAGCAACCTCAAACTCCTGGGCTCAAGCAATCCTCCTGCTTCAGCCTCCCGAGTAGCTAGGACTACAGGCATGCGCCATCATGCCTGGCTAATTTTTTCTGTATATTTTTAGTTGTCCAACTAATTTCTATTTTTTTTTTTTTTTTTTAGTAGAGACAGGGTCTCAATCTTGCTCAGGCTGGTCTTGAACTCCTGAGCTCAAACGATCCTCCCGCCTCGGCCTCCCAGAGTGCTAGGATTATAGGCGCGAGCTATCGCGCCGGGCCTGCACTGTTTTCTTGTGGGTTTTTTCCTTCCTTGTTCTTCATTTACGCCCCTGTCCATTATAGTCTAGATTTATGCTGACTAATGGAGTAATTAGATGCAGTTTAAAATTCATTTCATCATTTCAAATGTTCAGAAGCCACATGTGGCTTGTGGCAGCTCTAATGGACAGCACAGATATAGGACATTTCCATCATTGCAGAAAATATTGTCAGAGAGTGTGTATATATGTATATCTATCCAACAATGCTAATCATAATTTGAGAACTTTCTGGGCTCCTGCAGCACCTCTGCCTACTTTAATATCTTAGAGGTTGTACTACTGAAAATGAGGACCATTGGACAGACATGGAATGTAAATGTAAAACTCCTCTGTAGCCCTTCTCATGCATATTCATTAGGGTTGAGCAAGACATTCTCCCCACCTGGAAGATCCTCTAAAGCAGCGGTCCTCAGCATTTTTGGCACCAGGGACCAGTTTCATGGAAGATAATTTTTTCACGGACTGGGGGACTTGGGGGATGGAGGAGGGATGGCGAGCTTTGGAGAGCGGCTCTAGATACAGATGAAGCTTTGCTCACCTTCTGCTGTGCGATCCGATTCCTAACAGGCCACTCACAGGAGAGGAGTGGAGGTGGTTGGGGACCACAGCTCTAAACACTTCGCAGATTTAGTTCTGTGTGATAGCCCTTTCTGTATTTATCATAGAATCTCCATTTTGCACACCTAAAAGACATTTCAGAACAGTTTTTTTTCTCCTGTTAATCATACTTTAAAATCTAGTTCAGGAGCATCTAACTTGACGTGTTCAAAATTTCTTTTGAGGCCGGGCGCGGTGGCTCACGCCTGTAATCCTAGCTCTCTGGGAGGCCGAGGTGGGCGGATCCTTCTGAGCTCGGGAGTTCAAGACCAGCCTGAGCAAGAGCGAGACCTCATCTCTACCAAAAATAGAAAGAAATTAATTGGACAGCTAAAAATACATACAGCAAAAAAATTAGCCGGGCATGGTGGCTCATGCTTGTAGTCCCAGCTACTCGGGAGGCTGAGGCAGGAGGATCGCTTGAGCCCAGGAGTTTGAGGTTGCTGTGAGCTAGGCTGACGCCACGGCACTCGCCCCAGGCAAGAAAGTGAGACTCTGTCTCAAAAAAAAAAAAAAAAATTTCTTTTGAGATTTTCTTTTGAAGCCCCCAAACTGCTTGCTCTCTAGCTCCTGGAGATCACTTGTTTACTTAATACCATGCTTCAATGCAAACCTGCTTTGGTTTATAGGTCCCTCCCTAATTGTGCTGGAATGATCTCACCCAGAGAACGTTTTTCTCTCTTGGTGAGGCCCACAGTAATTTATTTTGATGTCCTTATTGGAACAGGGCCTGGAAGGAAGACGTCTAAAGGAGTCAGTACCTAGACTTGATTGAGTTTGAGCTAGCCCTGACTTCCATTTTCAGCAGGGACTCACTGCTCCAAGAAATGTGCTGCTTTAGGTGAGAGGGGTGCTTGACATTTTGTGTAGTACACAATTACAAGGCTGGAACTTGTTCTGTTTGTATTGTACTGGGTACCCCAGTCAGTTGGAACATTAGTAGGTGACTGCCTGTTTCCAAAACTGGAGATGAGATGAAAAGTAGGAATTTGTGATGTTGGAATCTAGTCTCACTTGGAGAAAGCACCTGCTGGCCTGGTAAATTTACCCTTCTACACTGATATGGGCTGGACTCCAGACCTGGCCAGGTGTTGGAGCAGCTCCACACGAGAGCTGTGGGACCTCCCAGTGGAGGGGTGATGGCACCATCTACTGAGTGTCTGTCGTGCCCTGGGATCAGGCACTATGCATATATTGTCCCCCCCAAAATCAGAGAATCTGTGCTGTTTGTTTTTTGGGGGTGGGAGAGGTCAATAGCTTTATTTCTTAAAAGAGGTCTGTGATGAGAGAAAAAGAAAAAAACAAACAAAAAAACACCAAACCCACAATGGGGTGGGGTGGGGCTGGGAGAGTAAGGCAAACTGTACTAGGCTGTCAACGAAGAAAAGGTGGAAACTGTCTCTCTACCAGTTTTAAGTGCTTGCAACTGAGCCTGGCCCCAGTAGGCACTCAATAAATAGTTGCTGAATAGTGGCATGTATTATATCTTCATAATAGTTGCATTAAATAGATATTGTTTTGCACATTTTACAGAGATAAAAATACTGAGTGTCAGAGTGGTTAAGTCACACAGCTGGCATGTGGCAGAGCTGTGATTTTAGATGTTAAGTGTGTCTAAATGGTCCCTGTGCTTCACTAGGCTAAAATAGAGGAAGTGGTAGGAACATATTAATATTTATCTTCTCATTCTCTTTTGAACAGTCACTCTCAACTGCTCTATATTTGGTTTTTTTGGTGGTATATTCATATTTTTAATTTTGATATAATGTCAGAGAGGCAGAAAAGTTCAAAGTGTGAACAGTTCTCAGACCCTTTACGCAGATTTGTAGGGGTATATTCTTGGAAAGGGTGATTCGTGAGCCTGTGGGATTGGCCACACTCCTTTAGCACAGTCTGGGCCACTCCGCACGAGGACTTCTGAGTACCTGTGAGGTCGGGTGTGTCCCTTCTGAGAAAGTTCACTGGTGAAAAAACAGTGATGTGACCCCACCCAGGAGCTGAAGCTGACCCAAGAGCAGCTCTCCAGGGCTCGCTGGTTGGAAATACGACGGAGTCGTCTAGGGTTTATAATTTTGCGTGGAAGAACTCTCCCTCTGAGAAACTACTGGAGGGTTTGGGGAACATAAGACAAAATTGACTTATGAAAAGATGACTTTTAACTTACCAAACAGATACTCAGGCGTGGCATCATACCCTCGCTGGCTGCCAAGAACAATAAACAAGGCATTATTCACAGACGGCTGCTCCCAGTGCCGTTTCCTCTCCTCCCCTCACAGCGAAAGGCTGATGTTTACCATTCCGCACCTGCCACACCATTTTTTTAAAAGCACTTCCTTCTTGCTTTCACCTTTTTACCTGTTGCAGCTGCTTCGCTCCTTCTGGGTTTCATGTTCTTCTCTCCCTTTCCCCTGCTGATTCCCAGAGACTCTGGTTCTTATTAATATTCAGTGTATTTGGAGGAAAGAGGCGAATTCTTACCTATGAAAGCGGAAAGGAGGGTCTCTTTTAAAGGAGTAAACAATTTGAAAGTTTTCAAAGTTGGGGGTCTTTCTCTGCTCCAGGGCTTTTGACTTCCCCCCTGCTGCCCGACTCAGAGAAACAGTGCTTAGGTACCATTTTGGAAACATTTGTCCTTTGAGATGTTCCTCACTCCACCTGCGCAGACAGGCAGACAGGAAGCACTGTGAGCGTGGGGTGGTGTCTGCCTTACCAGGGCTGATTTCCTCACACTCAGGGACGTGCCTGGCACACGGGAGAAGCTCAGCAATGAATGGTCAGGCCTTGGTGTGTGATTGCTACATTAGTTGTCTTAAAAAAATACAGCTTCATAGCCCTTTAGGTATGTTTTAGCTGCTTTTCTGGGATTTACTTTCCAGGTGATCTTTTAATAATGAGATGATTAGCCCGAAAGGGATTTTGGAGATCCTTGGGTCCAACTCTTTTCTGTTACTGCTGTTGCCTTGGTTTTTAATCTCTGAGAAGGAAAGATGATCGCTAACGTAAGAATGTCTCAATTATTGTGGATGAGCCAGGGAAAATTTCTCTCTCCAGACTGGCTTGGTCTTTTGATTTTTGGAAAATCAAAAGAGCAAGCCCGTGGCCTGCTGATGTGAAGGGGCCTGAGGATGGATGGCTGTTATAGGGCCAGCAAAACCTACAATTAAGAATTGAGCAGCTTTACTTAACTTGTTCCTTGCTCCTAATCACTTCATTCTTGGGATTCTCACTTAAGTGCTAACCCTTAGCATGTATATACGCAATTAGCCGTCCCTGTGTTTTTAATGGTGAGGCTTCGGTGAGCCCTCAGATGGAATCATTTTGCCACCCTTGGTCACACCAGTGAAAGCAGGATCAGATCTTTGCAATCAGATCTTGCTAGGCCAGGAAGCACCTAGAGGTGATCTGTTCTAGTCCCTTCATTTGGTAGAAAATGAGGGAACAGGCTCAGAAAGGTTAGTAAGCCCAGGGTATGGGGGGGCGGGTTGGTGACAGTCTCAGGAAGAGCCCAGGTGTGGCTGGAGTGGAGCACAGTGGAGTGGTTCCTCAGCACCCTTTTGCCCTGCCAGCTTCCCATCCCTCATCTATGAAGTTGTAAGTCCCTTAGTATACACTTTTTAATATATGCTTTGAAGAGTCTTTAGACACTTAATACTTAAAAATGAATGAAGAAACTGAGACTACTTCATTTTCTGCTTCAGCTATGTCCAGTACGCAGTCGTGGGTTAGAGAGAGCAGGGCAAGCAGAGAGATGCGATACATGTTTAAATTTTCCTTAGAAAATTTAACTGAAACTTTTGAAAAGTTATTTTGAGGCCAGGTGAGGCCTCGGCTCGTACCCATAATCCCAGCACCCACTGGGAGGTCGAGGCGGGAGGATCACTTGAGCCCAGGAGTTGGAGGCTGCAGTGAACTGTGATTGCACCACTGCTGTCCAGCCTGGACGACAGAGTATGATCTTGTCTCTTAAAAAAAAAGAAAAGAAAAGAAAAGAAAAGAAAGTAGAAAAGTCATTTTAATCCATAGCTTTCCCCCCCTAACCAGTAACACCAAAAATAAGATTGCTTTGGGGTTTTACCTTGGCAAATGGAATGATCCCAAGAGACTTTGAGGCCCCCGAAGCTAGGAAATGAACATACTATCTTGAGCTGATATTTCTCCAGTATGACCCAATACACTGACCCACCAGACTTCTCCAGGACAGTGCTGAAATTGAAAAGTTACTGAGATAATTTATAGTCAGCGCACCCCTTTGTAGGGTCTAACATCAAAGACGGTGAGGCTCGAATGGATCAAGAGACATTCTACATACACTTACGTGGTGTGCGTGCAAGTTCTGTCCTAGCCACTCCTAGCGTATGTGTAGCACTGGTTCATAGTGATGGGGAAAGTGCCTGCTTGGTGAATATCTAGCTGTGAGGGTGGTTTTCAAGGCTTTACTTTGGGGGGATAAATCATTAATCATTAAGTTTTAATTACTCTTCCTCTCTTTGTCTTGAAGATTTTTAGGACCTTTCATCTTTTCTGAGTTGCTGCTTAGGTTAGAATATGATTATGCAGCTTTTTTTTTTTTTTTAAGTTTTCAAATGTTTACCCACATCAGAACCTTGGGTTACAAATTCATTGTATTCATTCGTTTTGTTTTTTGTAGAGAAAGGGGTCTTGCTGTATTGCCCAGGCTGGGTTTGAACTTCTGGCCTCAAGCAGTCCTCCTACCTTGGCCTCCCAAAGGGCTGGGCCTGGCCCCAATTCAGTTAGTGAAAACAATGCAAAGGACCTGGATTAAAATGGAGCTTGGTCTTTTAACTACTTGCATTGTCCGTGGACAAACCACTTGACTTCTGTAAATCTTGATGCCATCTGTAACTTGGGGATGCTAACTAGCATTAATTAGCTCATTGCTGGGAGGATTAAGTGAGAACTTGAATGAGTACTTAGAGGCCTCACTAACTGTGGGTGTTAGTGAGGGTTGGCAGGCTTTGGGATCAGGCTTCAGGTGAGTTCATTTGCTTCCACAGAACAGTTAGGTCTTTTTTGGCAGGTTAATTTAGTTCTTAGAGCTTAATCTCATCTGGAACCTGGAGTAACAATGCCTACTTGGCTAGGTTGTTGGGAGAATTAAATGCTATATAAGCTAGGTGCTTGGGCAGGGTTACAAAACACTGCGCTTTGGCCTTTTATGATCCTGTGTTAGCTACTGCATAATGTCTTGCACTAGTCCAGTGCTTCAGACAATAAATTATTGGTGAATTCTTCACAGCAATAGAGGATTTAACCAATATTTTCCCGTCCAGGGTGTGGGGAAGCAGAGAGGTGGGGCGAGACCAGAGTGGGTGGGCAGGGCATGTCTGGCTACTTGTATCTTGGCATGGGGATTAGTTGGAAAGATAAATTGCCCTCTGGTAGTTGTGTATAATGTGATAGGTCAGTGATTAGTGCCAGTCAGTAAGCAGTGCCAGTTAATATTTATTAACTACTGTACTTTTTGCTGATAAATATTATAAAGTTATAAAGACCATACAGTTAATAGAATTTGCTAAAGAGAAACTTTTGGTTTGTCTTTAAATACTGTTTAAAATAGAAATGACCAATCTAGCAGGCATGCTGAGAGGATATTTTTGCAGAAGGGAAATTTAGCAAAGACCATTTTGCAAAATAATACTTAATGAAGTATTGCTTCTAGCTGCTGACAGATTAGTCATACTCGCTGTATCCCTAGGAAGACTGCAGTCTGAAAGAATGAGACCCATAATAGGGGGCTGAACTGGGAGAGTTGCAAGTGGGAGAAGGAGGGTTCAAGGCAACGTGTATGTGGTGGTTTTGTGTGGAATGTGAAAAGAATCCTGGCTTGTCCGCACTTTTCCCCCGATTGCTCATGTGTGGCATGGCTTATTTTTCTTCTAGGATGTGGAGAAAGAGAAGGAAACCTGCAATTACCTCAGCAAAGAGGAAATCAAAGAGAAAGTTCATAAATACAATTCAGCAGTCACAGACAAGTTGAAAATGACCTTGGTAAGTACCCATAATACTGTTTAGGTTGACATCTGTCAAAAGGCAAATATAAGTTGTTGGTACTACAATCTGTGTATTTTTAAGTCTCTGAATAACATTTGTAGAAGTTGAGTGGTCAGGGTATGCAGGAAAATGGCATATTTCTGCAGCTTGCAAATCAAATCTGTATTTCGTCTCAAAATCAGTTACTGGGTTAACCTTAAAAAAGTGAAACACTTTCAAATTTTATTTTAAAATATTTTTTGACATCCTTTCCAAAGGATTTTTAGCATTATTGCCTAACATAGATGGTAACTCAGATTCTAACAAAACCTCAGGTAAGTTTTGCCTTGTGTAAAATAGATAAGGAAGTTATCAGGGAAAGGACTTTGTGCCCATGGCTTGAAATATGGTGGATGTATATAATAGAATATATATATATATATATATATATTTAATTGTGGCTAAGACTTTTCTCTCCTAGTTGTCAGGGTAAGATGAGGTAGTAGTTAGTATTCAGCTTCCTATGCGTTGTCCCACACCGTTTGGAGCTCAGTGGGGAGAGGGGTGTGGGAGGAAGAAGGGTTTGGCGGAAATGAAACAAGAGCTGACAACAAAGCTGGAGTGTTCAAGCTTCTCTAAACTGAACTGACGTCTGGGTCTTGCCCACTTGTTTGGTGGCCTTCCTCACAGCACGTGTCATCCTTGGTGCCTGCGTCGCAGTCTCTTGACTGTGAACTGATGCAGTTTAGTAAAGGACAGGGTCACCCATTTAAAACAGGCCCTACTGGATTCTGCAACCCTTGGGGAGGAAGTTTTAAATATACACCCTTGTGATAAAGGATCCCTTCTCAGTGGGACTGTGCCAAAAGGGGGAGAGGGGGCAGATGATCCCAAGATGATTATTCTTATTCCACCAGTGATATTTCTTTTTCAAATACAGTTTTCATCAAAGGGGGAAAATTCCACTCCCTATGTTTTTTTTTTCTTTCCCTATGGAGATTAAAACAGATACACGTTTTCCTATTGTTTCAAAGATAACAATTTTAAGTATTGTACAAAATACTTTGGTATAAGAGTGAACAAGTGAATTAATATTGTAAATTGATCTTATGGAAAGGAAGAAAAATAATGGACCATAAAGAAGGTTTTTAATGTTCTACTTTAATTGCAGCATTTACATATAAAACACCTGACAATTTGTTTTAATAAAACATTAAAATAAATCTTTTCTAAATGTACTGAATGCAAAAAAAAAAAAAGGTGAAGACAAGACCATTATTACTATTTTTGGCAACTGAGAAATAGTAATTCTACCATAAATTGTTTATAGTATCTGTAGTTTACAAAGTAGCTTGAACTTGTTTTCCTCCCATATCATATGCTATACATGCTATTTGAAAATGTTTAAGCGAAAATGGTAATCTGGTACGTATTGTAATGGCCACTAGGAATGAAAATAGCCTGTTTTCTTACTGTCAGCTCATTGTTGACTTAGGGATTTCACAGTCCTAGGTATTTCACAGTCCTAATTGTGACCTTCCTTTTTTGTATATTAGTCATCAGTTGCGGATGTCTTTTCCTTTGAGCATTTAGCCTAGACATACCTTCAAGCTTTGATAAATTTTGGAGTTTTGCTGGTATCTGCACCACTGGATTGTAACCTCACAAATGGGCCCTGACCTTTTACTTACAGCTTCAGAGGCTTCT
Organism: Avahi laniger; assembly: GCA_963575035.1. Classification (NCBI taxonomy): domain Eukaryota; kingdom Metazoa; phylum Chordata; class Mammalia; order Primates; family Indriidae; genus Avahi; species Avahi laniger. Next base: position 10,329 of record CAUYSK010004210.1, on the reverse strand, counting down.
TCAGTTGCCACATTTGCCCGGCAGACCTTGCCTCTGGAAGCACTTCGCAGGGGTGTGTTAACCTCCCTCTGAGGTCATCCCCTTGGGGTAACTTTTTAGTGAAGTTATGCCACCGCAAAGCTCTAAGAGAAAAAAACAAGAGAGTGTTTCACTTCCCTGTTTTGTTTTGATACACTCCTTCCCGAAAATGCCTCTGTCCACTTGGCTAAGTGTGTGCTTTTCTCCCTGCTTCAGAATTCAAATGGGATTTACACTGGCTTCATTAAAGTACAGATGGAACTCTGCAGACCTCCCCAGACTTCTCTGAAGCCTGGAAAACTCGCTCCCAGTAGCAATGGCTGTATGAACACACTTCATATCAGCAGCACGAACACTGTCGGGGAAGTGATCGAGGCCCTGCTCAAAAAGTTTCTCGTGACCGAGAGCCCTGCCAAGTTTGCACTTTATAAGCGTTGTCACAGGGAAGACCAAGGTATGCTGCCGCTACGCTTAGAATGAAAATGGACTCTGCCTCTGCTTATATCTGGTGTCCTCATTAGCAGAAGGAAGACTGGTGGCTGTATCTGTGTCAATTGTGTCAGAGCCTGGAGTCAGATTCTGGAATCATGGCATGCACTCAATGTTTCCTAGCTGTCCCTGTTTCTGAGTTGGACAGTTGTGAGTCTGAGGAGCTTAGAGGCATCCGCGTGGGATGGGCATCTACGGAGGAGTTTGTGATGGGGGAGCTTTTTATTTTTGTAAGAGGAGTGGCTTTGAGTTTAATGCTCTTCAGGACACACAAAAGAATGCCTCTGTGCTTGAAATTTTTAGTAGCATATTCCACCTTTGATGTGCATCTGCACATGGACTGGCTTCGTGGACCTGTGCTCTGCCAGGCCTTGAGGACAGCGAGGTACATGTGTGTCACAGCCCATTTCAACCTACTGATGGAAATGGCCCAGCCCCGTGCTCTTCTGTTTCATTGGCTTCTCTCACTTGGCATTACGCTGGGACATTTTGGCCCCCTTGTGCCCCAGAGGCACATAAAATGAGTGAATAACATTTTGATCTGGTTTCTGTCTGTCTGAACTTCCTACCCACATTCAGGGGATAGAAAGAGAATATTAATTACTGCGTGAAACTGAATAAGATATTCCAGGTCAGGAAGTTGAACAGAAATTGATACAAATGGTGGACAGTGGTGATTTAGTGATTCACTATGTGCAGTTTGAAAACGGTGTGTGTGTGAGAGCAATAAACTGTTTAAGGTTTTTCTAGTTTTTCTGGATAAAGTCTAAAACAGCTATAAAAGAAAATATATTGACTTTGACATAATATTGTTCTTCAGTTATACAGAATGAAACGCAGCTAGTTGCTGGGTGTGCGTACATTTTTTGAACACATACCATGGGGCTAGATCCTGTGGAATACAAAGATCAATAGCCTAGAGTTCCTATCTTCCAGAGCCCACAGGCTTAGAAGTGTGGGGGAAGTTTATATTTTCAGGGAAATTGTTACCTACAAGGCAGTTGCATCTGGAAGTGTCAAAATAACAAGCCCAGGTGGCATTTTTATCTTGGCAGCTGCTTTGCCTACTCACCTGGATTTCACCTGTACAATCAGAAAGTAATAGCATCCTATTGAAATATTACCCTCATGGCTGGCAAATCTTTCAACACTATAGGCAACGCCAGTACACTGTTGAGTGTGTATGCGTGTGTGAGTGTGTATAGCATGAGACACATCTAGCTGTGCTTGAAGCCACCAGAGCTTGTATTCTGATTGTTTGTTTGTAGTTGCTAATTCTAAATTAATTTGCAGAGAGATTTTCCTTTCGAGCTCTGATTTTATGTTCTTTGGATGGCATATTTTATTGTTTTTAAAGGGGTTTGTAGATCTTTTTTTTAGGTTTCTTACCTTGTTTTCTAAAAGGTGGAGCAGGCCTAATTACGAGCATATTTTGGGACTAATACCCATTTAAATTTATTCTTGAAAACGATTTCCTCCTTAATCAAGGCACAGTTTATTATTGGTCAGAACAGAAATAGAGTAGATTTCATTCCACTGTGGGCTGTTGGTAATAAGATGAGGAAGTTGGTGACTTGGAGGCTGGGGTCACATGGACTGTTCCCTTGATGTGGAGGAAGGGATCCTATTTGAGGGGGTTGGTGTCAGGAATGGCTAAATGCTCTGCAACGTGCTGCTTGTTTTCTTACCCAGTCTACGCCTGCAAGCTCTCAGACCGGGAACATCCACTCTACCTGCGTTTGGTAGCAGGGCCCAGAACAGACACGCTGAGTTTTGTTCTTCGTGAACATGAAATTGGAGAGGTAAGTGATTGTTCATTATTGCTTTAAACGCTACAGAACAGCTGGCCCTATTTTATTGCTCTCGTGACTTGACCACTGAGGGGGAGAAAGACAGATTTTGAATCATAAATGAGCCCAAAATTAGCCTACAGTATAGTTCTCTTACAGCATTATATTGGTGTGCAATTCTCAGAGGTGGGAGAAAATAAAATTTTTTACTTGATCTCCATCCAAAGAATCATTTTCACCCCTTCCTACCTCCAAATTACTCTAATTCAGCTGAACTTTGAAAGTTGACACTCTCCATATGTTTGCTACTAACAAAAGTCTCCAGGCTAATTCCTTTCTAAAGAGAAATAAAAGGAAATCTGATCTCTTTACCACGAAAGACATTTAACTTTCTAGAATCTTTTTTTTTTCCCTTTGTTCAGTCAAATGATTAAGAAATTATGTTTCCATATGCTTCATTTGCCATGTTCTCTCCAGGGAGGATTGTATTTACCAGTTCAGTAGAAGAAAAAAGCACTTGGGACTGCCCTCTAGATCAAATGTCAACTTTAAAATGACACTTGAGCAGATCCCTAAAGCCTGTGTCAGTCTTCTGTCTGATCAGGAAATGGTATGTAATATCCCTGTAGGACATTTTGTGGTACAATGAGAATAGGGTTTCTAGGTTAAAAGTTAGGAAACCAGGACTCTGCCTCTTTCTGTTTGTTAGATTGGAAGCACGACCTCTGGTAAATCTTCTAATCTTTCAGCCCTCAGTATTAAAATCTGTAAAGTGGAACTAAACAATTTAAAACGTGGTTTTGAATCACAATTAGAAATGTATGTGAACATGCTTTGTAAGTAGTACATTTGTATATTAAACGTTTATTCAGGGAGTTTTAGGAAGACAGTTATTTTAAACATTTTTGAAATTTCTTTTCATCTTGGTGTTTTGAAGCTTTTGAAGAAATTCAGACTCTTGTTTTGGGGAGAAAGTTACTGCACAAGTCTACTTTGGCTTTGCATCTCTGCGGCTTTCCCTCTGAAAGCTTAAGCCAGACACATTAGCGTAATCTAGTCTGCATTTTATTTTTCTTGTTCTTGGTCTTTTAGGTATTTCACATGGCTCAGTGCAACTTGAGCTACATTGTCTGGGAAGAAATTACTGTCAAGTTAGTTTTGAAATTTACTTTGCATTATGTTTTAATGTTCTTAGACTCTGGTATGGGACCTCTGTATGGTCTTCTTGATTCTTAGTTATTTAAGGAAGACTGAACCAAGGGAAGAAACTTTCCACAGCTGTTACAGGGTGGGAGAGAGAAGGTATTTTATATGATGGCTTTATTTTAGAGACCTCAACATATGTGAAAAATAACATGTTAAATTTTTTAAAAATTAACAGAATATTCTAATGTAGAAAGTTTTGCTCCCCTATTCCATGTTCCTCAGTTTCTTTAATAACCAGCCTCAAACTCCACTCCAGGAAGTCTTCTTCATTGAGACCACTTAGTGTTTTTGTCATCATTGTCCTCTGTTCATTGGTATCAGGTTGTCCCCTCGGACAGTGATTCTCAGCCGGGACTCAGGCTCCCCTTTGGGAGAGGAGGATGTATTTGAAAAAAACCTCCCAGATGATGCCAACTACTCCACTTGATATTCACTGCTTTAATTTTTTAGAAGTTTTTCTTAAAAAACTTATTTTGTGCCTGCTAAGTACCAGGTGCTCTTAGGGAAATGGAACTCAGAGCCTCAAGGGCAAGAGACAAACCCCAAAGAGTGAGAAGTACAGCAGCTGCAGTGTAGGTTTAGGTGTGGGTGAGATGATACTAAACAAATAATTTTTTTGTTTTTTAATAAGAGACAGAGTCTCACTCTGTTGCCCAGGCTGAAGTGTAGTGGTGTGATCACAGCTCACTGTAACCTTGATCTCCTGGCCTCAAGCGATCCTCCTGCCTCAGCCTGCCACAGCAGCTGGCTAGTTTATTTTATGTTACTTTTTTAGAGACCAGGGGTCTCGCTATGTTGCCTAGGCTGGTCTTGAACTCTTGGCCTCAAGCAATTCTCCCACCTCGGCCTGGGATTACAGGCATGAGCAACTGCACCCAGCCTATAATACTTTTAAAATCTTGGTTGTCTTCAGGGCTGCCAGTGCTCCATGAGGGATTCTAAGAGACTAAGTCCTGGGTGGGAAAAGAGGTGGGGGAAGTGGTGGAAGGCTTCTTAGAGAAGGTGGCATTTAAGCTGAGAGGCGAAGGATGAGTAGGGGGAAGGGCCACTCGGGTGGAGAGTGAGGCTCAGTGTAGGGGAGACGGGGCTGGAGAGGTTAGGATCTTTCATACTTTCCCTAAACAGCTAAGGGAAGCCGCTGGATGGTTCTAAGCAGAGCAGAGTCTTGACCAGATTTGCACTTTACACAGGGTATCCTGTGTGGGGAACAGATTGGGGAGGGGAAGAGCGGAATGAGGAAGCCTGGTAGGAGGCTGTCCCAGGGTGCAGGAATAGATGATGCTAGCTAGCCCTAGGGGGCGGCAGAGAGAAAAGCAGGCTGACTGGAGAACCGTTTGGAGGTGATAAGATTGATCGTGGGGGGAGAGCAAGAAGGCCGTGACAATGAGGGCTCTCAAGGTAAGATGGAAGGAGTGTGGAGTTGTTCCTGATGCCTCTGGGGGTCAAATCAGGAGAAGAAGGAAAGCCTCTAATGGACTTCGGGAGAGCCAGCCTGGAGGGTGGGAGGAGCGGCAGGCGGGGTGACTGGAGCAGGCTGGGGCGGTCCTGCCACGCCTTCCGAGGCTCTGGGCCGGGACGGAAGGGCAGCCACACCCCCGTGTGCCCGTCAGCATTCCTAAGTCCTGCCTCTGAGGTAGACTCCTGGCGTTTTTCTGTTTGTGTTCTCTGACAGTGGGAAGCTTTCAGCCTTCCGGAACTGCAGAACTTCCTGCGCATCTTGGACAAGGAAGAAGATGAGCAGCTGCAGAACCTGAAGAGGCGCTATGCGGCCTACAGACACAAGCTGGAAGAAGCCCTCAGCGAGGTGTGGAAACCCGATTAAAGGGCCGGGCTCCCTGGCAGCGAGGCGCGGTGCGGGACCCGTGTGCAAAACAGCAGCAAGTGCCTCACCTCTCGCAGGGCTGTTTTCTTGCCCTGTGATCTCTAGACGTAGTTCTCCAGACCTGGTCACGCAGCATCCTGCACCTCAAGCGTCCCCGTAAGGGAGCCCGCAAGCTTGTTCTGTTACAGCACCGCGGTGTTACCTCTCGGCAAGCTGTGAACTGTAGTCCCTTCAGGAGCATTCTCGAGTGCTTGGGAGCATGAACTCTGGGGTTTTTTGTTTTGTTTTTCGTCCTTAATTTTCTTTTGGTTATTTTAATTATGTGATGATGATGTTAAGCTTAAGGTTGTGCAAATGATTTTTTAAAAGCTTAACTAGGAATCTCTCTGAATACTTGTCCTATTTGAAACTACCTGTTTTGTTTTTTTTAAACGTCAGAGGAGTCTATCCATGTGAATTGAAAGGCACAGGAATCTAGGAACTCTTAAGAAATTTGTGAAGGGTTTGGTAGCATTTTGACAAAGAAAGTAAAAGCAAGTTTGGAAGAAGGCATGTGTCGTGGTGGAGCGCTCAGGGCTGGGGAAGGGGGCTTGGCTGGGAAGCTGGAGGTAGAGGAGAAAGGGGTAGTTGCTTAAAAACGAATTAAAAGCATTCAGTGTTGAGGTGTTACACCCATTTCAGGATTGCTTGATTTCCTGGCAAAATGTGGGAACAGAGCCAAAGAGGCAGGAGCTAAACCAAAAGGAGGGACCCATGAACTCTGCAGTTGACCAGAGAATCAGGCAGGTGGATCTTCAAAATCCAGGTGGCAGAGGGCCTGGCGCTGCTGGCTCTGCCCACTGATTCTGCCCTCTTGGAGCGGAAGGCGGAATCGGTGTAGCTTCTCTGCATAGGCAGGGTAATGGCCATGTGCTAACCCCTGTCGGGTTACACACAGTATATAGTTTTTCCCCTAGAGGTGGTTTCAAAGTGGAAAAGCAATTAGGTAGGAGCAGCTATTTTCCTTTGATTGTTAGCTAGGGGGTTTATCACGTAAAGGGCTCACAGCAAACTTTTGGACAATCACTCCCTTCCCTTTTATTCCTCTTTTTCTTTTCCTTGTTTTCCCTTTTTTCTTTCAGTTCCCTCCCTCCCTCCTTCCCTCCCCTCCCCTTCCTCTCACTTCTTTTCTTTCTCCCTGTCTCTTACACCTTGGAGGCTGCTCTTACCTAGTATAGAACAAGGATGTTGCATAAAGACCCAGTCCTGCCAGATCTTCAGTTCTGAAGGTCCGCTTGACCCTGAGTAGGAGGCGCCCAAGAAAGGGAGGAAAGTCTATACCTGGCTGACCACACAACAGGGGTTCATTATGGAAATATTTTAACAAAAGTACATGTTCCTGCCATCCAAAGAAATGCATGTGCAATAGAAGCCTTCCTTAACATAGGCAAAATACCCTTGTTTTGTGCAGCCATTTATCTCAGAACAGAGGGCCGGGGTGCTGTGGTTCCAGAGGAGCCTTACATTCTGTTTTTAGTCTAGATATTTGTTTATAAATTCCCAAGGAATTGTTAACACTTTGGTGACACCTAATGGATTCTTTTTGAAATTCCAAGGTGCTTCAGTTCTTTGCCTCTGAAGTGAACTGTGCCTTTTATTGCATTTCTGTTCCTCTCTTGGTGGTTCTTCTGACTTTTCAGAGAATGCCCATCTCGTCGGAGGCAGATCTAAGTGTCGGTTATGCTGTGCCACACAATTTACTGAGACAATCGTATCTTCATAAGCTTTTAAGGAACGTTGGGGGGAAAAAGTAGAGCTAGCTTATAAAATATGTATGGCACATCTTGTTTAATTTTGCATGTAACTTCTTTTTAGCGCATTGATGAGGTTTTAGTGACATTGTTATCCTATCCAACACTTTACCTTTATTGTTCAGGGAATGCCTTTGTGATTTTTATACCGGTTTTACTATTCAGACTATGGCTTGGGTTTGAGTATACTGTTATCAACCACCTGGTCTTTTAATTACTCATTCCAGTAAACTTGTATTTTGTGAAGCATTTGTTTTTCAGATTAAGACACTGTTAGAACCTAAAGTAGTAGCTGATGGGCATCTGTGAATTTTTTTTTTTTTTTTTTACTTGAAGTAGATTGTCTAAAATAGGCATCCTCATCTGTATTTATCCAGAACCTCACTCACTGGCATGTGCACTACAGGTTGCAATTTGGAAAACTTACTGTACTGAAATTCTGTCAGTTCATGGTTCTTGAAGACTGATACTCTTTTCTAAACACTGGTTACTACAGCAGCATTTTTAATGTGTAAAAGAAGAAAAAAGGCCATAAAGTCCAAATATTTTAAAAAATCATTGTACAAATCCCTATTAAACTGTCTAAGCTTTGCCGTAATACTGTTTTCTCTTCAATCGATGTGATGGTACAGGAAAGAAGGTAAATGGAGGGGTAGTATTACACGGGAGCATTTTAAATTGCTGAAGTAAGGAAGTTATAATATTTATAATTTTGATGAGTTTAAGTTTATTTTTATAGGGAAGATTTTTCTCCCCTGAATTGTTTCTGGAATGACAAAATTATTTCCATTATTAAAAATTAAAGTTGTTAGCTGATGTTTGTGTGTTTTTATTTATGATGATATGCTAGATAAAAAAAAAAGAAGGTTGGCCAGGCACGGTGGCTCACACAAGTAATCCTAGCACTCTGGAAGGCCGAGGTGGGAGGATTGCTGGAGCTCAGGAGTTCGAGACCAGCCTGAGCAAGAGCCAGACCCCATCTCTAGTAAAAACAGAAAAAACTAGCCAGACATGGTGGTGTGCACCTGTTAAACCAGCTACTGGGGAGGCTGAGGCAGGAGGATTGCTTGAGCTCAGGAATTTGAGGTTGCTGTGAGTTAGGCTGATGCCACGGCACTCTAGCCTGGGCTCTGGCCAGACTCTTGTCTCAAAAAAAAAAAGTTCACAGGTATGGGACTAGCTGCTTTAGCAGATACCCCAGGATACGTGCTGGAATACAACTTTTACTAGGTTCAGGTGAGTCATATTTGTTTTCCCAAATTCATTTTTCCTTTGCCTTATCCTCTGGGGAAAAATAACCCTAACTGAGTGTCTGCTCATACAGCACATTCCTATTTTACGTGAAACAATTGTTTTAATTGTGAAATATACATACATTCAAAAGTATATAAAGCCAGACATGGTGGCTCACACCTGTAATCCCAGCACTTTGGGAGGCTGAGATGGGAGGATCACTTGAGGCCAGGAGTTCAAGATCAGCCTGGGTAATATGGCAAGACCCCATCTCTACAAAAGAGAGTGAAAAAATTAACTGGGCATTCCCAGCTACTCAGGAGGCTGAGGAAGGAAGGTTGCTTGAGCCTGGGAGTTCCAGGCTTCAGTGAGCTATGGTTGTACCACTGCATTTCAGCCTGCGTGACAGCGTGAGACCCTGTCTGAGAAAAACAAAGAAACCCAAAAGTATATAAAGCATGCAGACAGATTAAAGAATTATTATAAAGTGGACACCCTGTGGCCACTACCAAAATATAGATGTCAATTCTTTAGAAATCTCTTTCTGCCCTCCTTCTTGCCCTGAAGTCTCCTGCCCTTGAAACAGAGGACTCCAGCATAAAGTGAGTATTTGTATTTTGGGGTCAACACAGATGGGATGCAGAGTGTTTGGGGAACCTAGTGGCTAAGGGTTTCCATCCTGTGTGCATGCCAGGACTTTCTGGGGTTTTGCCTGTGGGTCTCCTGTGGGGACATGTTTTTACTACTATACTGCCCCCTGGAGGGGCTGCTGAAATAGCAAGGCTGGCACCGAGTCATGAGGGGGCCTATTTCAAAGAGGATAGCTGCTTTGTAAGTGACAATGTGATAGAAAATTATGGTTCTGTATAGTTCTCCTTTCTTGCTGAAATATTCAGACGAATTTAGTCTGGGAGGTTAGCTTAGGTTACTACCCAAGGTGCAGGGAAGTGTTTTGGAATTTTTATCCCTTAAAGGGAGTTTGCTTTCTGTTCCTAGGCTTCTTTTCAGAATTTGTCATCAGTTGATAACTGTTATTGAAATAAATACTCATGTGTTGCAAAATCAGTTCTCAAGAATTGTATACTGTATCTCGGACACTGTCAGATGATCCTTATTAGGTGTTTTGTTTTATTGGAAGAAGGGGATGAAGTCTCCATACTATATTAGCCAGTGCCAGCAAAATATGTATTAATCTACGTAATAATCACCCTTGAGGTAGGCATTATTCGTACCCCTTTACAGATAGGAAACACCCATCGAGGTTCTGCGGCTTGTCCAAGGCCACTGTGTGCGTGAGTGGCAGAGCCCAGTTTCTCCACCATCTAGTTTCTGTAAACTCTATCCAGTTTTTCAGTTTAAATGCCTGTTAATTAAAAGATCAAGGTTGGTCTGAAGGCAGTGAATTATCTCAGTTGTTCACAGGTACAGACTGAACTCCTTATTCTACTCTTTCTCCCTTTCTCACTACTGCACTTGACTAGTCCTAAAAATAAAAAAAAAAAAAAAAAGCCTGCTAGATTGCCTTGAATGGGGCAGTTCATCTGAAAGCGGGCCTGTTTTGGTGCAGTTGGGCTCTGTTGATGTCGGAGTGCTTTCTCATCCATTGTTGTTCATTTATCATTTCATTTAGGTGATTATATGTAGAACGAAACGCCAACCTGTGTTTTCATTTAGAGATTCTGTGGCATGGGAGAAGCTGACAGCACAGGTAACCAAACAGTGTTCTCGCTGCCAGACAATTCCCTTGGAACCTCCAGAAGAACCGCTTCCGGGAGAAGTCAGAGCTCTGTAGGAGCCAGGAAACATTTAACCACCTCTCAATCAAGAATTGTGCTCTCGCGCCGGGCGCGGTGGCTCACGCCTGTAATCCTAGCTCTCTGGGAGGCCGAGGTGGGCGGATCGTTCTGAGCTCAGGAGTTCGAGACCAGCCTGAGCAAGAGCGAGACCCCGTCTCTACCAAAAATAGAAAGAAATTAATTGG
>CAUYSK010004207.1:0-21005 GCA_963575035.1 Avahi laniger | reverse complement strand
TGTTTTGACGTGTGCTTTTACGATTTCATCCATCCACTCATCCATCCACCCATCGTCTACCCATCCACCCATCCACCCATCCACCCATCCATGCATCCCTCCATCTGTCCATCCATCCATCCACCCATCCATGCATGCATCCGTCCATCCATCCGTCCATCCATCCACTCATCCATCCACCCGTCATCTACCCATCCACCCATCCATCCATCCGTCCATCCATCCGTCCATCCATCCACTCATCCATGACTGCATCCGTCCATCCATCCGTCCATCCATCCACCCATCCATGACTGCATCCGTCCATCCATCCGTCCATCCATCCACTCATCCATCCACCCATCGTCTACCCATCCACCCATCCACCCATCCATGCATCCATCCATCCGTCCATCTATCCACCCATCCATCCACCCACCCACCTATCCATCCATCCGTCCATCTAATCAATATTTATTAGATGTGCCTGGCACTATGGCAAGAATTCACTGCTGAACAAAACTCACCAGGAAGCTGTCCTCGTGACGTTTACAGCCTGGAGGGGGTTCAGTCAGTAGGAAAGTAAACAAAGCAGTAAACGTAAGAGTTGCTTCTTGGGTAGGCATATTAAGCCACCACGCAGGGGATGCAATCTGAGCACTTTTCTGGGTCAGGCAATGCTATGAGCACAAGTTGTCGTCTAATCATTACTACCTTATGAGGCTGTTACTATTAATATTCCCGGTTTTCACACAGGGACAAGCAGAGACTCAGATAAGGGAGCCTCGCCTAAGGCCACACGGCTGGCAAGTGGCAGAGCCCAGGGGAACTTGCCAGTCGAGGTAGACCGTGAGGAGGAGGAATGGCTGCATTTGGGGCCCTCCACCTCCTTTGTTCTGGGCTTTATAGTAGCATCAGGGACAGTGACACATGGGATCTCAGCCACACGGTCACTCCCTTTGCACCTGCTCTTGGTTGATGACTCGAGCATCTGGGAGTGGGATAAACATTAACCCAGCTCACCTCCGCCAGGCCCCCGACGGCCGCACCTTCCGCTGGGCGCATGTCTCTGCCCCAAGCTCGGGTTCCCTGTGGCCATCAGCAGGGCCGCCACAGAGTTGCCGAAAAGACCTTCGGGATGTAAACAGACGGCACCCAGAGCAAAGGCAGGGCGGCCACCACCAGGGCTGGTCACAGCCGTCCAAGGAGAGCCCGGTGTCCGGCGCCCACACCGCCACAGCGCGACCCTGGGCAAGTCACCGCCTCTCTCCTGATCCCCGTTCCCATCTGCGCTCACTCATCCAGATGTTTCCGAGAACCTCCCACGTGCCAGGTTCTGCGGCGGGCCCTGGGTGGGAGCAAGCACGGCGCGGCGGTTGGAAGAGAAAAGGCACAAGGTGCCCCGCAGATCAAAACAGGTCGGCCTGACCCAGGCTGAAGGCCGCCAGGACTCCCTGGGGAAGGGACATTTCGTCTGAGACTTGGAGAATGACAAGAAGGTAACCAGGTAAAGATACGGAGAGGGAACCCCAGGCAGAGGAGCCAGCGTCTGCAAAGGCCCTGACGTGGGGAAAGCCTTGCTGGAGTCAAGGACCCCGGACGCCACCACGGTGGCCGGCACCTGGAGGGAGGGGCGTGTGGTGCGGGGCAAGGGCAGGGAGGCCGGGGCCGGATTGTGCAGGGCCTTGGAGACAACGGTGAGGTTTGGGACCTTGCGCAGGGGGGCGGGGCGCCTTGAGTTCCAGGGACCCAGATATTCGTGAAACGGGCTCTGGAGACCCCCCTGTTGGGCTGGGGGCGGCGCAGAGGGAGGTCGGGTGGGCCCCTGAAGCTTCAGAAACGAACTTGGACTACGTCACAGCACTGCCAGGAGTGGGTTCTGTAAGACAGCACGGGTTAGTGGGTAGGACACGGGTCAGTGGCTTTAACTGGAACCTGGAAATTCGCACTGTCAGAGGGCGGGGCCCAGAGGGCTCACTTTGTGCAAGCGACTATGCAACTTGTTTATCCCTTTATGGTTGGTTTGAACGTCCGCTTGGCCGTGGGCCCTGATGTTCAGTTAGAACACTGCCGATTGCGGGTAGCAGAGAACCTGACCCGAGAAAAAGGAATTTATTGGCCCTTGTGTTTGAACAGCCCGGGGGCAGACCTTCAGGTATGGCTTGATCCAGAAGCTCAAATGATGTCACTGGGATCCCATGTCTCTCTCTCTCTCTCTCTCCACTTCTCAGGCTGACTTCCTTGGAGTTGGTTCCAGGTGTAGATCCCATATCAAAGGTGGCATCGGCACCTCTGCATTCCATCTTCATCCCTCCAGGAGCCTCAGAAAAGAAGTCCCAGGCTCTTCTAGGGACCTCAAGCCACGCACCAGCTCTGACTGACCCATGCCACGCCTAGGCCAATCAATGACGAGGGAGACAGGAGGAGCTGATTGGCTTAGCTTAGGTGATTTGCTCTACTCGCATCCAGGGGGTGGAGTCGGCTTCTTTGAAAGCACGGAGAATGCGTGTGAGCGAGGGGCCCCCACCCCACTGGGACACTGTTGCCACATGAAAGGGGGACGTATGGAGCTGAATGAGAAGGCACACACCTGCTCACCTCAGGGAGGGACCCGAGATGCCCTGCAGGTGAGAGCATTCCAGGGCCTTCCTCAGGAGTGAAAAACGTTGTCTCAAGACTGCTAAGCTTTGAGACAAGGGGTGATATCGTTGTCCAGGGTCAGGGCTAGGAGCTGGCCAGGAGGACAAAGGGAAGAGTCGGGGAGAGGCGCAGTCGCTGGGAGCAGAGAGCTGGAGGAAGGGGGGAGGTCAGGGAAAGCTCCTGGCACTTTCTCTCCACTAACTGTTGGTGTAGAGGGGTCTCCTGTGGGTTTCAAGCATCCAAGGGTGGGGTTCCTAAATCAGTGGAAGGGCCTGGGTCTCCCTCTGGGCGGCCTGTGGGCTGCCACGGACCTTTGCTACAGATGGAGTGAAGTTCCCTGAGCACACAGACAGAGAAACAGGAGCCTGGTGACATCCTTTGAGCCTCTGGATCAAGCCATACCTGAAGGTCTGCCACCTACAGAGTAGACATTGCTCTTGGCTCATGACCCTGGCAATTCCTGGGCAGCAGCCCTACTCTCAGACCTCTTTCCAGTGTGGGACCCCACTTCTCTCATCCCCTCCTTCCCAGACCTCCAAACTCTTAGGGTGACCACATGTTCTGGTTTGACCAGACAGTCTTGGCTGATGTCTGTTGTCCCTGTGTAATTCTGCACAGTGGCTCTGTCATTCTCAACGTGTCCTGCTTTGGATGAGAAATTATAGCTCCTCCACACTCCCTACATGCCAATATTTTTTTCACCCTGGTGGTCCTAAGAGTCGGTAAAACTTGAACCCAAATTATTAGCCACGCACACAAAAAAATCCGTTTTCTCCCTACAAACGCAGGGGAGGTTTAGCCGTCCACAGCTCCACTGTCCTTACCTCCCTGGGGTTTGTTTACACCCAGGCCTGGGAAGGTGCCCTTTCTGCAAGGAGGAGTAGAATGATCTCCTTCTAAAGGAGAGAAAAAACGAGCTCCAGCCCTGAGGGCTTCCCTGCCTCCACCCCCTCCTGTCCCTGTCCTCATTCATCCCCACAATAAACCCCTTGTTTTAAGGTGACTTGTCTGGGTCTCTTTTTCCTGCAACAAAAAGAGGTGTACCTAAAATAGGCCAGGGCCCGGGCCGCCGGCCAAATCTAGATTTAAAAAAACTGGGTCAGGCAGGAGAGGGAGAAGCAGGCTGAGATCCTTGGAGATCGAGGCTAGACAGCTCCTGCTGACGGGGGACTTCCTCTCTGCCGGGCCCCGAGCTGCACACTCAACGGCCACAGTCTTATTTAACTCTCTTACTGTCCTAGGAGGTAGAGGCTATTACCTGCAGCTGACCGAGAAGGAAACTGAGGCTTGGAGAGTCACGATTTGGGGTTCGCATCCCAACCCTCTCAATCCAAAATCTGTGCCTTGGAGCGCCAGAGCAGACTTCCACACTACAAAAGGGTAGCTGGAATCTCAGCCATTTGGCATCCAGAAGCTCAGCCTATCCTGGCCCAAGCTGAGACTCCTTGGCACAAATTCGTCTGTAGTTTTCTTAACCATTTTTTAAGTGAGTTTAAGGAGTGAGAAACAGCCACAGTTCGTTGCTACAATTCAAATGAATGTTAGCAGAATAGGGAAATTCTAGCCTCCTTCAGGTATAGCTAGATCCAGGCACTCATGTGATACCCTCCCGTGTGGCATTTAATTCTCTCTCCAGCTCTCTTCTTCCTTCTGTGTGATGCTCTCTCTACAAGATGGGAGGGATGGTTATAGGCAGTCCCAAGGCTCAGCTCTATGGTTTGTAATTCAAAAGGGTCTCTCCTCTCTCTCTCTCTCTCTCTCTCTCATTCTTCCTCTCAGCAGCTGTATAGGAATCCACAGAAGGATTTTGATTGGTTCTGCTTGGATCACATGTGCACCTTAGGACCAATCACTGGGTCCGAGAGGACACAAACACGGGTGTTAGGATTGGCTTAGCCTGGACACAGGCCCTCGGCTGCCTCAAGGAAGGCAGAGGACGGTGATTAACAGCTCTGGGTGGGGGGGAGGCGTGGTTCCATCAAGGAAGGGACCCTGGTCGTCCAAACCCGTCCGTCCACCATGCTCACACAGACACGTTGCAGGATGACTAGTTTAAGACGTTCTGATGTGCTTTTCCCTTTGCTTCCCCGAGGACAGCTTTTGATCTGCAGTGCCCTAGGCATCCATTAGTCTGGGGACGATTAGAATTTATTACGGAAAATGCAAAGAGAAAGGCAGAGGGGACGTTCAGCTTTGGACATTCGAAATCAGATTAGGTACCAGACCATCGCCTGGAGGGAGAATTCTCCAGGCTCCTCATTGTTCAGCTTATCAATAACTGTGCCAGCATCTTAGAATACAGACGGTCTGTCTCATCTGCACGGAATCTTCGGGCCCACGCGCCGATAAAGAGAGCATGTGACGTCGTGGAAGTAGGAGAAATGTCAGCACATTTCTGACTTCAGGATTGTAGGGAGAAGTGGGAACAAAATGAGGAGATCCTGCCCCCATGGTATGTCCCTACAACGTGCACCAGCGATTATCATCTTTGAGCATTTGCTATTTCCCAGGCACTGTGCTAGGAAGGAAGAGCTCACTCACTGTTTCCGTTTCCCTGCAAGATAAGCATTTCTATGGATCAGGGCTCTCCAGGACAAGCAAGTTCTATCAACTCAACTGCGTTTGAAACAAATGGGGGGAGGCATGAGATCACGTAACTCGGACGCCGTGGTGGTTAATTTTATGTGTCAACTTGACTGAGCCACAGGGTGCCCAGATATTCGGTCAAATGTTATTCTGGGCGTGTCCATGAGGGCGATTTGGGATGAGATGAACATTTGCGTTGGTGGACTGAGCACGGGTTGCCTTCCCTCGTGTGCGTGGGCCTCGTCCAACCAGTCTCGGGCCTGAGTGGAACAGAAAGGCTGACTCTTGCGCAGTAAAAGGGAGCCCTGGCCTGGTGGCTCTGAGCTGGGACACCGGTCTTCTGCCTTCCGTCTCGAATGGAAACATTAACCCTTTTCAAGGCTGCTGGCTTTCGGATTGCTGCGGTCTCATGATAAACTGGAACAGATGAGAAGTCGCCTCTTACGGCCGAGCAGAAAACGTGGAGATGGAACCTACTCCTGATGAAACTGCCGTGAACGGCGTTGAAACGACAACAGAGGATTTCGAATGTCACAGAAACTTTAGCTGATAAAGCAGCGGCAAGGTTTGAGAGGACGGATTCTAATTTTGAGAGCAGTTCTACTGTGGGTAAAACGCTATCAAACGGCATCACAAGGGACAGAGAAATCTTCCATGAAGGGAGGAGTGAAGAGATGTGGCGGCTTCACTGCCGTCTTGTTTTAGGAAACGGCCACGGCCACCCCAGCCTTCAGCAGCCGTCAACATCATCAGGGCAGGACGCTTCACCAGTGAAAAGATATGACTCGCTGAAGGCTCAAACGATCGTTAGCGTTTTTTAGCAATGAAGTGTTTTAAATTAATATATGTACATTTTTATACATAATGCTATTGCACACTTAATAGACTACAGTATAGTGTAAGCATAACTTTTATATTGGCTGTGAAACCAAAAAAATTGTGCAGCTGGCTTTATTGTGGTGGTCGAGAACTGAACCCGCAGTATCTCTGAGCTATGCCCAGACAACCTGAACTAATCCAGACATCCTGGACAAATTATGAACATGCTTCAGGAATGGCTGGATCCAGGACCTTCAAACTATGTCATGGTCATGAAGCGTCACCATCTCCTGCCCGGTCTTAGACAAGATTTCATCACATGGTACACATGATGGTTGACACCAGCAAGCCTGGCTCGTGCCCTTCTGAATGTAGCACTTTAAGAAAGAAAGAACATCTGATTGGCCTCACTTGGGTCATGTGTCTATTCCTGAGCCATCGCTGTGGTCTGGATGCGTTACAATGGAAGGGCATCAGGGTTGACAAAGCATATGGGGTGGGGGAGTCCTGCAGAGCAAGGCGGCGAGAACCGCAGTGACAGGTCAAGTAGGCAATGTCACTGTGCCCATTTTGCAGGTGAGGAAACTGGCCCAGCAGGTTTAGGTGACTGGCCACGTACAAGCGTCAGAGACAGCAAGCATCAATGCCAGGATTCAAACCCAGGCCTGCCCACGGGTCCCTAACCACTTCTCCATGCTGCCTGTCACCCCTCAGTCCTTGCCTAGAGCCAAAGTCTCCCAACACCCCAGCCCCGGCCCTCGCATGCAGGGCTCTCAGTGCCCACCTTGCACCTGGCACGCGGCAGAGGTGCGGTGAGCGTGAGCGCTGCCCTTGCCCGCAGCCCGCAGCACCTTGCCGTAGGAAGCTCTTTCCAGTCTACCCCACTGCGCCTTCATTTGGATTCTTCTCCCCGCCCCAGCTCTGAGGAGGAACCCAAATAACCAGCTGAATCCGCCGAGAAGCTGGCATCAGTCCACGCTCAGCCATGCCTGTCCTCTGATACGCTTCCCATCCCTTGGAGAACTGCCCGATTCGGGCAGCTCGAGAACAGATGTTTCTTAACGACTGCAATTTACGACAAGTATTTTTGGTCCCCTCGTCTTGGTGAATTGTTGGGATTGTGCTGGTTCTCTGGGAGGGAAGACAAAGCAGCCTCCATCCAAGCCTCGCTTGTTATAACGGGCCTGGCAGCGTCAGCGGCGGGTTGGCACAATGTTTCGGTACTGCCTTAGTCGTCTACAGCTGCGTGTCAAGTTACCCCAGAACTCGGCAACTGGAAAAAGCACACACGTGTGGTCTCCCTGTTTCTGCGGGTCAGGAATTCAGGAGGGACTCGGACATATCTGGGCAGTGCTGGACCCGCCGTCGCCACGGCAGCCAGGGCTGCAGTCTCACCTGAAGGCTTGACTGGGGCTGGAGGATCTGCTTCCCAGGTGGGCCGCTCGCACGGCTGCTGGCGGGAGGCCCCGGGCCCTGACCGTGCGAACCTCTGCACGGGGCTGCTTGAGCCCCCTCTCAACATGGCGGCGGGCTTCCCCAGCGCGGGTGATCCTCGAGAGAGCAAGAGGGAAGCCACGTGTCTTTTATGACCTAGCCTTGAAGCTGCACATCATCCCTCCTGTCTTGTCCTTGTCATTCAAAGGGAATCGGCAAGTCTAGCCCACACTCAGGGGATGAAGAATTAGCCTCCGTCTTTTGAACGGAGTGCCGAAGAATGTGCGGGCCTGTGTTCAACCACACAGGCGCCGCAGCAGAATGCAACGGGGCTCTAACTCTTTCCCTTTCCCTGTGTTCTCACCCTTTCCAAGTGACTTTGCTCTTCCTCCCGTCAAAGGGACAGAGTACAGCTCTTCACCCTTTGACACTGGGCTCGGTCCTGTGACTTGCTTGGGTCAACAGAGTGAGGCAGGGGTGGCTGTGCGTGGTCCTGAGTCCAGGCCTTAAGAGACTTTGCGTGTTGCTGCTCAGCTTCTTGCACCCTTGCCATCCGCGGGAGAGGGCTACGGCAAGGCTAGACCACGGATCCCGGGACAGGACAAGAGACACGTGGATCAGGACAGAGCCGCCCAGCTAAGCCAGGCCCAGCTAGGCAAACCCATGTTAGGGATATGAACTAAATAAACATTTATCTTTCTATGGCACTGAGATTTTGTGATTGCTTGTTATGCAGCATTATCTCACCATACTTAACTGACATATGCATGTTGTCTTGGGGGTCGGCCAGTCCTGGGTTCAAATGTCAGCTCCCTGCCTTACCAGGACAAATCACTTCACCTCTCTGAGCCTCAGACCTCATCTGTAAAATAGGGATAATAATATCATCTCTCTCATGGAGGTCTTTTGATGATTAAGATCATGCCTGTAAAACGCTTAGAGCAGTGTCCAGCACCACGGTGATATTAGGAACAAAACACTCTGGGCCCGTTGTCTCAATGCTGATGTGCAGCCAAGGGTGGGATTTGATTCTCTAGCTCAAGCACCTGCTGTAGCTCCCCAGTTCCAAGTTCCCCAGTGTGATCTCAAGGCTTCCTTCCTCCTCCTCTCATGCTCACTGGCCACTCACTCTCCTATCAAACGGCCAGGACACGTGCCTAAAACACACCTTGACGGACCCAGAGCTCCAGCCCCATGTACCCTGTGAGCTTCCCTCCCACACCAGGTCACCTCTTTGTCCTGGCTCAGCTCCTATGTGACTGCGGGACAGTCTTTAACCTCCCTGGGCCACAAAGTGCTTAATGACACGACTCTGGAATCAGCCACACTGGGCTCTGCATTCTGGCTTCACCGCTTACCAGCTGGGTGGCTTGGGGAAGTGTCTCTCTGGACTTCTGTTTCCTCACCCGCAGAATGGGGGTCATTCTGATCCTTGCCTCACCAGGTGGCGGTGGGGAGATGGACGGAGTCATGCCCCTCTGCGTGGCGTGTCGGAAGTGTAGATAACAGTCGGCTGCTCTTACCACCACTCACGATAACTTCTCCATCTGTGAATGGAGGCGCTGGACTTGTCGGAAGATCCTTCCGGCACTGACATCGGACGTAGATACTGAGGGGCTTCGGTGGGTGGGGAGGGGAGGTGGAGAGCCCCCCTGGGCAGAGTTCCAGGTTCCCCACTTTTCTTGCAACACTCTGTTACCTGCTTTACATACTGGGATGCTTCATGCAAAGTTATCTAGAGAACAATCTCTTTGCTTTAGAAAAGAGTTTGGAAACATTGTATCAGAGGGTCTGCAAGGGCGTTCCCGCCGTGACCTGTTGGGATCCGTCGCAGGGAGTGACGAAGCGCTGAGCAGTGGGTATGGGGGGCCGTGATGCTGGTGCTCAGCCCCCCGGGACTTGCAAAAGCCAGGCCCCAAACCAGTCCTGGTGCCGGCACGGCAGGGGGCCCTGTCCCCTGCCACCCGCTCTCTGGCTGGGGCCCTCTCCTCCAGACCTCACCGCGCTGTTTCCAACCGGCCTCTTGGCTCCCAGCCGCAGTCGGCTAGAGGAAAACAACTTGGGGAGCGAGGGAAC
This sequence comes from Avahi laniger, assembly GCA_963575035.1. Classification (NCBI taxonomy): domain Eukaryota; kingdom Metazoa; phylum Chordata; class Mammalia; order Primates; family Indriidae; genus Avahi; species Avahi laniger. The sequence continues at coordinate 11,471 of CAUYSK010004207.1, read as the reverse complement.
GTCTTTAAGTTTGAAGATAAACGCCAACCAGATCAACTCCATAAACTGAAATCACGGCAGAAGGAGCCTTCGAAGCGGCGGCCGGTTGGGTGGGGGGGCGGGTGGTTTCTACTTCTCTCTCCTTCTTGATCTTTCATTAAGAGCTTGTTTTGATTCTGTGGTTGCCATGATACGGAAGCGTTTGGTGGCTGTTTCTGAGAGGCCACATGGACGACTGTTTGTGTCAGTTCCGTCTCATCGCAAGAACGCAGTGGGTGGCCAAGCTTAGCGTCTAGACCAGCGGGGGCAGGACTGGGGGGAGGGAGGAAGGTCACACAGTGAAATCTGCAGGAGGAGGGGAGCTGGCCCCAGAGAGCCGCAACAACGGCCACTGAGACCCAACCCAGGGACGTCGCCTGCAGAGAGTCCATTCACCTCTGCCATGCTGTGTGGCCTGCAGAAAGTCTCTCCACCTCTCTGATCCTCAGTCTCCTTATCTATCTACGAAGGTAATGACATGGGCCTGAACAACTCACACGGGTGAGGAAAAGGAACTGGGGCGGAGGGCGGGGAAAGAATCTTGGTTGAGTTCTATCGTCAGCCACACATCTCCTGTGACCCTCACGACAGCCCCACCTTACGGATGACGAAGGTGAGAGCCAGAGCAGAGCAGTGACCTGTCCAAAGTCGCGCCCCTGGGGACAGGGGAGGCTGTGACGTACTACATTCGCACTTTCTCCTACACTCAATTTATAACAGCATAATAATTACATCAAACACTCCCTAGCACAGCACTATTCCGAGTGCTTCACGTACGTTAACAGATTAATCCTCGCAACGGTCATCTAGGTCCCGTGACTATTATCCTGATTTTCCTGGATGAGAAAACTGGAGTTCCTTAAGCAACTTGCTCCGTCACCCGGCCCGTAAATTACAGATTTGGGATTTGAACCCCATCAGCCCGGCTGCAGAGTTCTTGCTCTCGGCACAAACAGTCGCGAGGCCGCTCACGGAGATGCTCTGGGTGCGTGGGGTGTTCATTGCAGCGCGGTTATAGCAACGTGACCCTCCATCAACACGGACCGGATTAATCACGTGCATCGTATCTACGCAATGACACACTGCACACCGGTTAAGAAGAGCGGTCTCGGTCTGCTACATGTCACAGTATACAGCTGACCCTTGAACAACGTGAGCTTCAACTGCTCGGGTCCACTGACTCATGGATGTTCTCCTTCCTCTGCCACCCCTGAGCCGGCAAGACCAACCCCTCCTCTTCCTCCTCCTGCCCAGCCCACTCAGCGTGAAGACCGCAAGGATGATCCACCTCCACTTAACAAATAGTAAATATATTGTCTCTTCCTTATGATTTTCTTAATAACATTTTCTTTTCTCTAGCTTGCTTTGTCGTAAGAACACAGAATATAACACACATTCCATGCAAAATCTGTGTTCATGGACTGTTTATGTTATTGGTAAGGCTTCCGGCCAACAGTAGGCTATTCGTAGTTAGGTTTTGGGGGAGTCAAAAGTTATATGGGGATTTTCAACTGCATGGGACGGAGCGGGGGTCCGTGCCCTTAATCTTCGCATTGTTCAAGGGTCAACTGCAAATAAGTCTTGGAAACGCGTATGGGTGTTTTCAGGAACCCACGTCTCCCTGCTTGTGCAGTGACGAGGCTCCTCCCTTGGACATCTGTCAGATAAGGGATTTGACGCCCCCCTTGCCTGACAGTTTATCTGGGTCTGTCCCACGTAGGAGGTGGAGACACACACCCACCTTGTACAACTTGTCCTAAATTTTCACCTCCCTGTCTTCAACCCTGCCTGAAATCTCACCATCTGTGACCCATCTATATCCTCTTTTAAAATACATTTATCCCTAGTATAAATATCCCCATTGCCTACAATTTTTTAACCTGGAGTGATTTTTGCCCCCAGGAGATACGTGGCGGCGTTTGGAGATATTTCTGGTTCTCACAGCTTGGGGGTGCCCCGGCCAGCTGGTGGGCGGAGGCCAGAGATGCTGCTCAACAGCCCGAGATGTGCGAGGCAGCCCCCAGCACACGCCGTGAGCGGTGAGGTCAGGAAGCCTGCCCAGAGCGCCAGCGTGTCCTGAACACTCTAGACTGAGAGGGCTGGAGTGTCCCAAGCAGACGGCAATACTGCAAGTTTAAAAAGAGAGAAATGGACTGGGCGCGGTGGCTCACGCCTGTAATCCTAGCACTCTGGGAGGCCGAGGCGGGTGGATTGTTTGAGCTCAGGAGTTCGAGACCAGCCTGAGCAAGAGCGAGACCCCGTCTCTACCAAAAATAGAAAGAAATTAATTGGACAGTTAAAAATATATAAAAAAAATTAGCCAGGCATGGTGGCGGCGCATGCCTGTAGTCCCAGCTACCCAGGAGGCTGAGGCAGTAGGATCGCTCGAGGCCAGGAGTTCGAGGTTGCTGTGAGCTAGGCTGATGCCACCGCACTCTAGCCCGGGCAACAGTGTGAGACTCTGTCTCATAAAAAAAAAAAAAAAAAAATGTCTGCACAATTCAGCCCAGGTCAGCATCCTCCAAGAAGAGAAGACACTTGGCAGATTTCTGGAGGAAGTGCGAGAGTGTGGAAGCCAGGCCTGTCAGAGAGATTTTATCACTGGCTTGATTTATTGAAAGAAGATTTATGTTCTGTTTTCTTCTGTTTAAAATTGAGTAGGACATTTTATATTAATCTGAAGCTATCTGTAAACAACTCTCACCCGTGAAGGCCCTTAATGAACTTTTTCTATGGGTCCAGAGTCCTCAGCAGAAAAAAAGGTTCCTGTCAGCAAAACCCAGCACGCTCTCTGGAGGCGGAACCTCACGCTAATATTTTCTGGAAAATGCTGTGCCTATAATGCCTTTCTGTCACCAGGTGGCAGCAAATAGTTCTGAAGAAAGCCACCAAGCCTAAGTATAGCACCCATATTGAATCAAGTGGACAATTTCAGATGTCAGAAATTCTACATAATCTGATTAGTATTCAATGGGGTTTTAAGCTTTGCTTGGGAAGGATTTTAGCTATTGCTTAAGAGACATTTTATCAGAAGGAATCAATGGTCATTCAGATAAATGCAGCAATTAATGAAGATTATTTGGCAATATTTTTTTAATGATTCCATCTCCTAGTTAAAACCATTTCTTGAAATTATATTAAATTCTAAAGGACAGTTTTAAAATATTTCTACTGTTCAATCTTTGAAATGCTACATCTCCACCGAGAGGTCCTGCTAATTCTGTATTCAAGATGTGGAAAAGTCCCTGAGTCGAGCTGATGCACAGTCCAAGGGCAAGGTCTGCGCCCATCCTTGAGGTGGGGAGGCCGGTGAGGCTCACAAGGGTAGGTCCTCAGATTCTTGTATCGGTGGCTCAAATCATACCCTTTGTGATTATTTATTGTTCAAAATAGGCAAAGCTTACATTGTGTTAATAATACACGTGGATGCTGTTGATTGGCGGTTTCATTTTTGAATATTTAGAGCAATGGTTCTCAATCCAGTGTGATTTTGCCTCCTACGGGACATTTGGCAAAATTTGGAGACATTTTTAAGTGTCACAACTGAAGAGAAACTACTTGCATCTAATGGATAGAGGCTAGGGATGCCGTTAAACATCGCACAAGGCACAGGACAGCCTCCAGCCGCCACCCCCTAAACACACAAAGAATCATCTGGCCCAAAATGTTGAGAAATCCTGATTTGGAGGAACATAGAATAAATCAGATATCCAACCTCTGAGTACCAGAACCTTAAAGCTATTATTTTGAGGTTAGGGCTTTTTTGGTACTAATTCACTTCATTCGCACAATAACCCCATCTTTTTGTCCTTGATTTTACATAAAATTGAGGCATAGAGTTTAAAAAATTTGCCCAGGATTATTCTGCTTGTGACTGATGGAGCTGGGATTCAAACCCAAGTGGTCAAGCTTTAGAATCCTAGTGCTTAAGGTTACACAATCTGCCTTTCACATATAAACCAGCAAATGAGCCAACACTCACATCCCACAGCAATCAACAAATGCAGGCCGCGCACGGTGGCTCACGCCTGTAATCCTAGCACTCTGGGAGGCCAAGGCGGGAGGACTGCTTGAGCTCAGAAGTTCGAGACCAGCCTGAGCAAGAGTGAGACCCCATCTCTACTAAAAATAGAAAGAAATTGGCCAAACAACTAAAAATAGAAAAAATTAGCTGGGCATGGTGGCGCGTGCCTGTAATCCCAGCTACCCAGGAGGCTGAGGCAGGAGGATCGCTTGAGCCCAGGAGTTTGAGTTTGCTGTGAGCTAGGATGATGCCACGGCACTCTAGCCCAGGCAAGAGATTGAGACTCTGTCTCAAAAAAAAAAAAACAAAAAAAACAAATGCAAGCCTTTAATGAAAAGTCTGCCTATGTGATGATATTATCTGTTTCTCTTCAGAGCTGGCCATTATGTAGCCTGTGTACACACCTCGGCTTCTCATCATTGGTCACTGATTTTGAAGATGGGACTATGTCACCAAACAGAGAAGGTGCTGAACACAGTCTCTTTAAGGAATAAACAAGTGATCCGATGGATGGGTAGAGATTGGCTGGCCCACAGCTAACAGCATTTCTTCCCATTCCAGCCCTTTAAATGAATCTGACTCCTCTGAGCTACTCAGACACCCACGTTTGCAAACCAGCCAAAACTGGAGGGGTTCACAGTGCCATCCTCTCCAGGATGCGATTGTCCGTATTTGTTCTCTGGCCATGTGAGTTGAGACCAACCAGTCAGCTGTGCCTGCCCTACACTCCCCCCAGGGCCCAGAAGTGAGAGGGAAAAAAACAGTGAATGAAACAGGGGTATCTGGAGCTCAAGTTTTTATGTGTATGTGTTAGGAGATGGGGGAAGACGAGAAGAGAACAACCTGTGAGGGAGAAAGCTGCAGAAAAAGACAAGCAGGAATGAAGCAGTATCGTCTGCTTGGCTCTCCAAGGAACACAGAGAGCTGGACTTTCTTTAAAAGCCAAGAACAGCTTGATCTCCAAAGACCATCAGGCCTGGGGTGGTCTATGTCTCTACCAACATAAGCCCCAATAAAGGAAACAAGGTCTTTAGGAAAAGTAATCTTGTCTGGCTTGCTCACCATTGCATCTCCTGCACAAACAACTATACTGAATGAACGAATGAATGAATGGAAGGAGCAAGTTGAAACCAGGATGATCAAGGAGAAGGTTTTGATTCCCACAGTGATGGAGGAAATTGGTGTCTCGGGACTATAGTCAGATTACATATGGATTAAGGTGACAGAAGGCTGGTTTCAAAGTTACAACACTCAGTAAATACTTGACTCCTAGGCCAGTTGCGGTGGCTCACGCCTGTAATCCTAGCACTCTGGGAGGCCCAGGCGGCAGGATCGCTCAAGGTCAGGAGTTTGAGACAATCGTCTCTACTAAATATAGAAAGAAACTAGCCGGACAACTAAAAATATATAGAAAAAATTAGCCAGGCATAGTGGCACATGCTTGTAGTCCCAGCTACTCAGGAGGCTGAGGCAGGAGGATTGCTTGAGCCCAGGAGTCTGAGATTGCTGTGAGCTAGGCTGACACCACGGCACTCTAGCCTAGGCAATAGAGTGAGACTTTGTCTCAAAAAAAACTTGACTCCTAAGGTAGATCTGGTGGACTCTGGAACTTTGCATGAGCCGGTTGCTTGCTGTATGGTCTGCAGCAAAAGAGCAAGAGAGGTGGCATTCCTGTGGCCACAGCACTGCGCTGCACCGGCCTCCCTTCCCAATTTGGCAAGGGGTGGGGCGGGCAAGAAAGCCTGCAGGCCTGGGTGTGAGGGTGTTTTGCTCTCCCTCGGTCTGCTGCCTGTTCCGCCCCCACTCCATCTTCCTTTTCCTCTTCCCTCTTCCAGAGATATCTGAAGCGGCTGGGCGTGGTGGTTCACGCCTGTAATCCTAGCACTCTGGGAGGCCAAGGAGGGAGAATTGCTTGAGGTCAAGAATTTGAGACCAGAGGTATCTAAAGGTAAAGGCTTCAGGAGTTCACCTCTAAATAGCCATCCATATTTAAATGGTTTCTTAATGTTCATATATTTGTAAATGGCAAAAACTGAACCGGCCTTAAAGATTATTCAGAACACTATTTTTTTAGGATGGGGAATATGAAGGCCTAAGCAGGGAAAGGGACCTATCTAGGGCTCCACAGTAGTTCTGCACATTTTGATATAAAACTGTTATTTTCATAACTGATGCCTGAAAATACCTCGTGCTCACCGATTCTGCCACTGGAGCACCCCATAACATTATAAATCTATACACTAAATATATTCTCTCTAAAAATCCCTTATATTGACAATTCCAGGTCGCCCTTACCTTGGTAGTATGAGAATTTGCAGAAGAATCAGCCCCATAAATTTTAAAGACTTCTTCAATTGGGATACTGTTCTGTTAAACAACAGTAACAACAAAGTGTTATCATATCCTGACTTTTCTTTTATTACATAACAAAGCTATTATAGCTCCAGTATGTCTACAACTGTGTTTGGCTAGTATGGGCACTAAATACAGTAATTAACTTCTGAATAAATGGATAAACCAGTTTTTCAAATATCAATTAGTTATGTCTCTCATTTCCTTCATATTTTTTTGCCTCTTAAATAAATGTTTTCACACTACAGTGTAGAAGTCAAAGTATTTTTATTATTTCAAAATATGAAACATTTACTATTAGAAACTCCTAAACACATAGAAACATTGGTTTAAAAATAACATAAATATGCTTCATATCAAAATACAGGTGAGGCGTGGTGGCACGTGCCTACAGTCTTAGCTACTCAGGAGGCTGAGGCAGGAGGATCGCTTGAGCCCAGGAGTTCAAGTCTACAGTGAGCTCTGATTGCGCCACTGCACTCCAGCCTGGGTGACAGAGTGACGCCTTTTCTCTAAAACAAAACACAACGAACAAAAAACACCAAAATACATATAGTAGATATGAAATATACATATATGCAAACAGTATTCTTTTCCTTACCATTAAGATTCCAGCGTAAGATGATAAAATCATAGCTTCTCGTTCTCTGCGGTTTGGATACGTGGGTCTACCATGGAGTGGCATTTTCCTAAAGGGGAATATGAATCAGTAAGAGGGGAGGATTTATTCTTGTTCTTCTTGACACCTAAGGTTGTGATGATAACCCATGAGTTATGTGCAATGGCTGTGTGCTATCTGCTTATTTATAAAATTGATGATTGTCCCTCCATCAGTGAAACACACTTTGAATTTTTAATCTTCCAATAATGGTGACGAATTTACTCTCAACTATCCATGTTTCACAGCTACATCAAACATTGGCAGACTGGCCATGCGATGGATGTTTATGGCTTTGCCAACCACTGTCCTTTCCCTTTCTTATAGCAATTTGCTTGGGGGGAACTGCCTAATCCCACTGTAAGCCCGCATGCTTCCAGGGAAGCCAACAACACGCCTATATTCCAAGGATGGAAAATACACTATGGACTAAACTTGCCACTGGATTCCATTCCTCCCCGTCCAACCCCAGGCGAGTCAGGGCAAATAGAGCCGTGGAGACACAATTCTGTAATTTTTTTAAAAAATCCATCCTCCCTTAGACCAAACATTATAATGAGGTGGCTGAAATGAAGATTGGTGTCCACCCAGAGGAAATAGAGTCGAGACGTAGATTCTGGGCCAGGTGCAGTGGCTCACACCTGTACCCCTAGCACTCTGGGAGGCTGAGGGTGGAGGATCGCTTGAGGTCAGGAGTTCAAGACCAGTCTGAGCAAGAACAAGACCCTGTCTCTACAAAAATAGAAAAATTAGCTGGGCGTGGTGGTGTGCCCCTGTAGTCCCAGCTAATCGGGAGGCTGAGGCAGGAAGATTGCTTGAGCCCAGGAATTTGAGGTTGCAGTGAGCTATACTCATGGCACTGCACTCTAGCTTCGGCAACAAAGCAAGACTCTGTCATAAAAACAACAAAAAAAAGAGAGATATATTCTGGTGACATTGTTTGAGTTTTGAATTAAACCATGTCTGCCTAACACAGACCTACCCACCAACTTTTCAGATATAGATGCAAAAAATTCTCTGCTCCCTTTTTTTTCTTAAGGCTGTTCAAATTGGATTTTTCTGCTTATTACAGCGAAACCCTAACTGCTGTATCTATCCAGATCTGGCACGTAATCTAAGAACACTGAACAGAAAAAAAAAAAATAACTGGCCTCTGGAATAAGATATTTGATCTTGGCCTCATTAGTTTCATGTTCTCACCAATTCAGTGAGTCTACCTGGACACTATACATGGCAGAAAATGCCAATAATCCTGGAAAGAAAATTATTCTGTGACTCAAACAGCTCAGCCCTAGTACGTATTTGCTTAAATGCTTAAGAAATTGTGTTTGCTAGTACTTAGGAAAAAATTGCAGCCTTTACCCACAGAACCGACTGTTTTAAAAATCATGGCACTGTGTAAGAAAGTCTTTCACTTCATAGAAGCCAACTAGCAGAGATGCAATATATGTAAACACATGTAATGGCTTCCTCAAGGCGGCAACTGTGGGATTTCTTCAGGTGTCTAGTTGAAGAGGACTGTTCACCCCGTAGTGCTTTCAGATGGGAATGCTTCAAGAGGGAAGACACTAGATAGGGCTGGAACTTCCTCTATATTAATCATAGTCACACATTAAGGAGAAAAATAAAAAACCTATTTAAACTCACACTTCCTCCCACTCCAGCCACGTTAAGTCTTCTGAGTGATCCAGCCATTGCAAAGCAACGCTGATGGCCAAGTCATAGTGAGCCTGCAAGCAGAAAGCACAGAGCAGAAGAAGGGGTTTAGACACTGGCAGAAATACTCGCTGGCCCCAATGACAATGGCACTACTAAGCCTATCCCACTATTTTGTCATGTCTAAAATGGGAAAGATCCTTAGCTATGTCTGATAACCTGACGCTCAGCCAGAAATATTTAGGGATCTTCAGGCATTAAATTTATCTCCCTCTGGAGCAGCTATTTGATTTGTGTGACCTTGAAAAGAGAGACCAATGGAAAGAATACTAAACCAGGAATCAGGGAATCTGAGCTCAAATCTAGGTATTGTCCACAGCTCACAGTTTATCCTTAGGTAAGTGATTGATGCTCTCTGGACCTTGTTTTTCTTATATTTTAAAATAGAAAAAGGTGAGGGTGGGGGAAGAGGGCCACAGAGAACAATTTCTGATTATGTGAGTAGAATGTCAGAAATGCACTTTGAGGGAAAGCGTGGTGGGAACTTGCAGGGAGGAGCTGTGATGTCCACTTGGGGAGGTAGGGAGAATCCCGGGAGGCTTCAGAGAGGAAGCTTCACTGGAGCCAGGGCTTGAAGGACAAAAAGAGTTTCTACAGACGGAGAGGGACATCCCAGGTGCAGGGACCAGCATGAACAAAGGACAGGGCGCAGACCTGATTAAGGGACTTGCTGAGAATCTCACATATAGTAAAAAGCTGAGGACCAATTCCAAAGTTCCTTCTAATCATTGTGACCACTTTTTCCTGATAATTCCTAACAGTTCCTGTTTAGTAAGCATATTTACCAATTATTTATCAAAACATTCCTTCTCCGTTTTCCATCTCCACACCCAGAAAAGGGAATGTTGGTTTTGTTTTTATTTATTCTAGGTGTTTTAGAACACCTAAAACATTTTAACATTCTTGAAACAATAGAGTTATTTTTTCCAGGGACTGAACCAAACTAAAAAGTGAACTTAAATAAATAAATGGGACAAATTGGACCATGACCAGTTGCGGAAACCTAATCCAAAGTTCGATGTTCGGGCCAGCAGCATTGGCACCACCTCATTAGATGAGGCTTATTAGATATGCAAATCCCAAGCCTGACCCCAGACCTCCTGAATCAAAACAGCTTGTAATGAGAGCTCATTAAAGTTTGAGAAGCACTGCTCTAAACTATCTAATTTCTCCATTTAATATGTGTTCAGAGAGAATAAGGCTTAACTCCTTACTCATCTCTGGAGGAGTCTGGGAAGTCAGTGAGCCTTGCTTTTCTTTAGTCAGAGAGGGACAGGGAAGGGGAGCGGGAGATCTTTTCTCTTTTATTAGTACAAGACAGTAAATGCGCAGGGTAAAAAACCATGGGTTTGCTAATTTCTCTTGAATTAGATCTTTGTGTGGTTTCTTCCTCAATTTCTGTGAAATAAACTTTCAGAACCTAACGTGAATCTGGGTTTCAACATGAATAACACAAAGGGAGGGTTTTAGGATTACTCATGTCTTTGTTTTTTTTTTTTTTCCTCCACTAACGCAAATGGAAAAGAAATTATTTTGAGAACTACATGATAGCAAATTTTGTCAAAAAAATTTTTAACACTATGTATGTACCATTTGGCCTTGCGTTTATTTTGCTTTTTAATCTCCTCTCCTAATGGTAAATACTCTCATGATTTTTATTTTCTCATTCTCTTTTTGCTTTCTGTTTAGTGGGTTGAAATGACCATATGGACAATCTTAGGACAAGGAGAAGATGAGAAAGAGGACTTTTGGGGGGTGGCTGTCAGTAGTAGCCTTGTTCCTTATATATTAATAAATTAATCCTCGTTCTGTCCCCTTAACACACATATAACACAAATGTGACTTGCATCAGCATGCCTTTCTTTACCATATCATCTAGAAAGGTGAGTTGCCGTCTTCCTTTGGGGTCAAATTCATTTTCCCGAAGTCTGATGCCAATATAATCTCCCCTTAAAAGCAAGAGAGCAGCATTGAACCATCGGGATAACACGGGGCTCAGTCTGCAGAAAGAGGCTTCTTCCAACCCCTCCCTCCTCGACCAAAACACAAGAGAAGTTGTTGATGCTTTGGTAGCTGAGTTAATACTCAATTTTGGTTTACCCAATAACTCTACAATGCTGCAGGTTTAAAATGCCTAACGATAATTAACTTAAATCACATTTATCTAAAAATTAAACTCGCATAGTTGGAAGCAGAAATTTACAAGAAAGCAAGGAGTATGCCAAATACCCACACTCAGCAATGGTTTTATAAGACCAGAAGGATTGAGACCCACTGTTTAAAATAGTGAGTCCCTTGCTGCCCATGTTAAATTCAGACAGAATGTCCAAAGTTGATAAATTCCAGATATATAAAATTCTGCAGAGGTGTATTCTTTTGTCTTAAGGCTTTTTCTCTTTAGCATGCAAATGCTCCTAGGAGGAGATGCATAAAAATTTAGTAATTTCGCTTTAGCGTGTCATTACCAAATCCTTTCTTGACAGTGACTTTTAATAAGAGGAGATAGAATAAGTGCCACCCTGGAGAAGTCAGAGAGAGAGACTGGACTCTGGGGTCTCCGGAGTTCATTTCGGCATATCTCACAATTTTACATCAGGCCAGTTCTGTTTATTTATTTACCACACTAGAACACTTTGGGCTAGTTACTGTGTAGAAAATAAGTTTGTTTCCGGCTTCTAAAAGCTTTTCTTCTGAGTCATTAAG
>CAUYSK010004206.1:0-18418 GCA_963575035.1 Avahi laniger | reverse complement strand
ATTTTTTAGTCTAGTGCAGTCCTTCTCAGCACTTTTAAAACCAGGATTCCTTTGATAAATCACAAAAGATTTCATGGTTAGTGTGCTGGAAAGATTGGTATAGCTTAAACTCTACTTAATCCTTTGATTTGAGTAATTTGGATAAGTTTCTTTTTCTTTCTTTCTTTCTTTCTTTTTTTTTTTTTTTTTTTTGAGACAGAGTCTAGCTCTGTCACTCTGGCTAGAGTGCGGTGGTGTCACCATAGCTCACTGCAACCTTGAATTCCTGGGCTCAAGTGATCCTCCTGGCTGGTTAATTTTTCTACTTTTAGTAGAGATGGGATCTTGCTCTTGCTCAAGCTGGGGTTTCTGTTTCTTGCAATCACACTTGCTCTAAGTAAGCCTCTGGAAATTGGAACGTCTCTAGAATTGTCACTAAAACATAAGCAAGTTTCACCTTCAAAATGTGAATAAGACATTGTTTTCCTTGTGACTAATCTTTCTCCCTCCCTCCCTCCCTCTCTCTCTCTTTCTCTCTTTCTTTCTTTCTTGTCCTTCCTTCCTTTCTTTTTTTCTTTCCTTCCTTCCTTCCTCTCATAAAGATGGGGTCTCGCTATGATCTTGAACTCCTGACCTCAAGTGATCCTCCTGCCTTGGCCTCCCAAAGTGCTGGGATTACAGGTGTGAGCCACCATGCCTGGCAATGACTAATATTTTGGGGAAGATTCATAATGATTATGTCAAGATGCAGCCTCTTCTTTCATTTTGTTTTAAAAAAAAACCAGTAACATTTAATCACAAGGCAGATACGTATATATTTAGCAAGAGAGACAGAGGGTGATCCAGGGGAATTAGGGTGAGAATAAAAAGGAGGAAAGAACAAAATTCCATGTTAGCCTTTGCCTGCTGTGTTGTGAGCTATTCTTAATCCTGTCAGCACAATTAATGAGGGAAAAAGAGTCCTCAGAAGAAATATAGCTGGAGGCACTGACCTGCCTCCATTCCCTCATGCCAAGAGGGACAAAGTCTAGAGAAAGTTTCCCCAGTGAGAATTACTGGGAAAATGACTCCTTGGCCCTGGGTAAAACTTTCTTTGTTTATCAACCTCAGGGGCAAGTTAATTTAAGGCCAAAAGTACACACAGAGTTTCAGATGCAAAGGACGAATCTCTCTCTTCAAACATTTACAGCTTAGAGGGGGAAGAAATATCTACACCCCAGAAATGAGGAAGGGACCTTATGGGGCAGCGGTAACTCAGAGCGAGCCTGGGAATTCACAGGTAAGAGTCCTCGGAAAGTCCGGCTCCCACTCTGGAGTAGTCGGGGAAGACTCTGGGAGAAGGAAGGCAGATCCTGGGGACAGCTTAGAGGAAGCACAGCCGCAGATGCATGGGGCGAAGCGGGAAAGAAGGCGGACAGAGTATTGCATGTTGGAATGGCAGGAACGGAGTGGCCTGATTGGAGGGAAGGTCTGGCATTGGGCTATGACAGGTTAAAGTTGAAAATGTCTTAAGTTTATGCTACCTCCATCTACATGCCGATTACACGTGAATCCACCCTCTGTGAAAATGTTAGCTATTGGTTTAGTCTGCGAAATCCAAGAGAATATCCAATATTTCACCCATTAAAGTTAGGTAGGCTCACCTGGGATTCAGATACTGTGTGATTTTGTTTTGGTGAGCTCAGAGAGAGAAACAAAAGAGTGTGCTAATGAGAAATTCACCATTCTCTTATTTTTAAAAAGGAAACCCCAAATTAATATTTCCATAAAATTTCAGTTTTTGTTTATAATGTGTGAACCCAGTTCCTAATTTTAGTACCTAAACTGAGGTGCCAGTAGGAACAGGTAGGTGCCTTGCAGTAATAAGACAGCCTCACGGTTTATGCTTACAAAGCATTTTCACATTCATTATTCCATCTGGGCAGTCAGTACTGTTCCCAATTTTTATTCTTGTTGCTAGAGTTTTCCACAAAGTTGCAGAGCCACATAATGGAAAAGTCCAAATTCAAGCCTAGGTCTCCTGACTGCCCGTCTAAGCCCTCCCTAACCCTGGGCCACACCACCTTTCAACAGTGGAGTTGTCTATCACGTAGGCCAAGAGGAAAAACAGCAATCCGCCATGTACCCGAGAACACCGCAAGCCAGCATATCTCACTCACTGTGGTAGGAGCACGAATTGATCAGCATCCTTCGGAAAAAGCAATTTAGCAAAATGTCTTAAGAGTCTTAATACTGTTTCTACACTTTGACCCAGTAATTCTACTTCTAGGAATCTATCCCATTAATGGGCTTCGTGACCAAAGGTATACACAGAAATATGTTTACTGGAATGCTATTTATAATATCCAACAATAGGAGATTACTTACAAACATTATGGTATATTCCCGTGATGGAATATTATCAGAATCATTAAAAAAACTCAATTGGTAAGATTATTTATTGACAATAAATAAATATGAGAAACTATTTATGATACAAGATCAAATGAAAAAAAAAATCAGCATCCACATAGTACAACTAACGTAGAAAAAAAGAAATATACCAAAATGTTAACAAAGCTTAATGGTGGGTAATGAGATTACAAATAAAAAATTTTAAATTTAATACCCATTTCTCGTGTTCCCTATAAAGAGAATGTAGCAATTTTATAATCAGGCAAAAAGGATTATATTTAAAATTTTAAAAAGTGTAAAAGCAGCCAGTGAAAATAGACGCTAAAAATAAGGAGTAATTAGGAGATTTAAAGTGGTCATTTTACCTAGACTGGTCTATAAACTGTATGGCTCATGTTCAGGAAAAAGCAACCAACAAATAAATGTAGTGCAAATTTGTTACATTTCCAAGGAGAAGATTGAGGACTTATGCTTTAAAGATAAAAACCACAATTGCAGTAGAGCATGTGGCAAATATTTAAAGCTAGCAAGTTTGGCTCTAAGTAGTTGAATCACATCTGTGACCTCAGCAAGCTTTACTAAACACGTAGGAGCTGGGCTCCAGGAAGTCTGGCTACAAAAAGCTCTCGAAAGTTCCCCGTAGCATGCAGTCATTTGGTCTCTTCCTCCGTTGTCTTTGGCCCTGGCCTATTTTGCAGCCTGAGGAGGAACAGTTGTCAGAGAGCTACGCACACAGCAAGCACAAGCCTGGAGATATTTTGGAACTTTCCAGGTGGGAGACAAAGACACACAGGAGCCGAAGGATTCAGGGTTAACACTTTGCCTTTTGAGGAGACTTCAGTCCTTGGAGGGCTTCCAGTCTGAATTTGGGGAATTCATCAACAGGAAAACAAACAGCTGGCAGGCTCTGCGTTTACTCTGTCCTTCTCAAGGTTGCAACATAAATTTCCCAACTTGGAAAGCGTGAAGGCCGAGGAGACATTTTGTGAGTTCAGGGCCTCGCCTCTGGTCTGCGTGAACCACGTTAACTCTCATTTCGGGAAAACACAGGCACCGGCCCACAAGGTGCTGCCTGAGACAGTACGGCCACTGTGTGACTCGCTTATGGCAGGCTGGGGAAGTGAGGGCTGGAAAACTTGAGTTCTCCAAGTGAGAGCTGCTGGCTGCTTTGGAAAAAACCCTCTTATGCCAGGTGAGCGACAGCCCTGAGAAGTTCTCACTGGGTGAGTTTATAGCAGCCTTGCCACGAAAAATGCTCGCTGGTATTTTAATAGTGTCCACATTGTAATACAGCTAGATCGATTCTGGAAGCAACCTTTTTCAACACCACTGGAATATTTGTGTTCTCACTCCTAACATTTCCAACAAGCAGAGAAGCTAATGCTGGAAACCCCCACATATAATCCAGAAAAACTGTCAATGTAACATTATAAAAATTGAATATGTGTCAGAAGTGGATTTAGAATCTGTAGGTTAATATTATTTTTGCAATTAGGTAATGAACGGATGTTAATTGACTTGCACTGTGTGATTAGGTTAATTTACTCCAGAATAATCTTGCATTTTAAAAATTAAAAATGGTAGCAGTATCTTCCCATTATCAATCAAAGTAGCAGGAGCACTACAGAAACATCATTATTTTGTACTCAATTGTACTCTTACAGGCAGTCGAATAAGCACTAAAAATGACAAATTATCATGCTCCAATAGATCTTTATGTTTAAGTACCTACAAATAACTGTCCATTTGTGAATGGTTAAACTTAATCAATTATTTTTCCTATAAGCAAGATAGCCTCTTTCTTAAATAGAAATCTACAAATAGTACTTGGAGCAGTTCAAATCTTATATATAATAGTGCCACAGTATGCAGAAAACAAGAGAGGTTTACAAAAATAAAGCTAAATAGTTTATCCTTATTTTGACCTTCACAAATATAAGTGTTCTATCTATGGCTCTATAAACTGCTTAAATTTCTTAATGATGCAAATGTGCTGATAATGTTCCTACACTTGCTGGAACTATGATTCCGTTAATATTTTGAAAATTACTTTAATTAACCTTATTTCATCTTATCGTAGTTATAGAACACTTTTATATTTTTTAACTATGCATTAATTTGTTTCATCATTAACCTTGGGTTTTACCTTTGGTAATTATGGTAATTTGTAATTTAGGTTGAGTCAGGTGCTGGTGCATTAGAACAATACATATCGTGGGTCCCGTTAATAGCTTCAGTAGTCAGAATTCTTAAGCTTACAGGGGACAGAAAAATAACCCAGAAGGCTGGAGATTAAGGGAGACAAGCTTCAGCAGAAAATGCCCAGACATGGATTTTAGCTGGCCAAAGACTGATGGAGGAGGGGCCTTCTGAGTGGTCAAGCCGCACCAGACCCCCACAACTCCTCCCCTTGTGATCAGAGAGGCAGGAATCTGTCACAGAAGAAGGAGGGAAAGAAGGGGAGACAGTGGGCATCCCCAAGCAGTGTCCCCTCTAACAGTTAATCATATTTATTGAAATATCAACAGCATGTACTGTGCCCCCAACTCTCCCACACCCGCACCCCCCTACATCCAGACAGCCAAATATTGCACCATATCCAGCGGAGTCCTGCATTTTACATCTGCACCCCCAATTTGTCACAATTCTCAAATTCCCAGGTCTCAATCCTTATTGTTTTTTCTAGAAACACCACTAGTACCCAATTCAACATCCTCCTGCCACCGGCAATGTGAGGACGGCAGGTGTGGCGGAAGCTCACATGTAAAATGCATAAAGCCAAGTCTGGCAGTGACAGGAGTCATCTGTGCCATTTGTAAACATTCACAGCCCTTGTTTTCTCCGAAAGTGCCACGGCAGTCCGGTAGAGGGCGAAATTAACTTCAGTATAGGGGACCCAGCCAGACACAAATGCTGCAAACAACAGGCTCCCTTCCTGATTTGGCCAGCGGTCTGTGTCATTAAAATTCTCAGTTCTGTTTTTCTCTACATTAAAATTATCTTCATTTTGAGCACATCATATTTAATGGCAGAAAATGAGATCACAAGAACCTCTGAAGATGCACTTAAAATATCTTGAATATAATGTTTTATAGATGGCAGTAACATATATTGAAGAATCAGTGCTTTCAGAGAGCAGAATCCCTCGTACGTATTTTTCTGATACCCAACCGTTTTCAAGGTCTGGTCCATATTCAGCCCTACTCTTGGTAGAAGATGCTTATATTCCTGAGCAGAGGGCAAAGGGGGTGGGGGAGGTTGTGGCATGCCAGGGCAGAGCCATTTGAAGCCACCATCCTCCTGATGGTACATCTTACACAGTGCGGCCATGGGTGAGAGAGGGCATATCTGTTTACAGCTGCCCAGCAGAGTGGAGGAAAGTAGGGGAAAGGTGTTATGTGAAAAGGAAAACTCCTGGGGGCCTGGGGCGGGGAGGAGGTAAGAGTTTAGGCTAAGTCCCTCCTGGTCCGTGCAACTTTGCTGCTATCTATAAGGATGTATGTATGGGGGAGGGGGTGGTATAGAGGCTGCAGCTAGTGAGGGAGGGTCACTGCAGAATTGGAGGATTTTCTCAGATCAGGGAAAGACCTTAGAGATCACTGGTTCACCACTCTTCTGATGCCCAGGAACACTGTGAATAAGATCACTACTACAGATCCGAGGGCCCCTGGTTGAGCAAATGGAAGCCTTCATAAGGTGCTGTCATCTTTCCTTACGTGTTATTAGTATTTATGAAAGGCTAACTGTTTAACAAACAACCCAAAGTCATATTGACTTAACAACAACAACAACAAAAAGTTATGTCTCCTTCCTAACCATTTAACATCAGTGTTTGATAGGCATCTTCTATGCAGTGATTCAGGGGCCCAAGCATCTTTCATTCTCTGGCTCCAATGTCCCTGGGGGCCTCAGTGTTTGCTGGTAGGTCCTCTGCATCTGGCTGAGACAGGCAGAGAGGGACAGTGAAGGGCTGTGTGGGAGGCGGGCAGGCCTGGAAGTGGGGTGTGCACCAGCTGGAAGCCACTCACAGGGCCATACTGTACTGCAAGGGAAGCTGGGAAATGTAGTCCAGCCGTGTGCACAGGGAGAAGATGGGATAGGTTCAGACAGGCACACAGCAGTGTCTGCCACACCTATCTTGAAAGGGAACACTGAAGTGAGTCAGTTAGTATTTGTTCATTTCCAGTCTTCAGGTTCTTTGTTTGGGAGGTTTACACTGAATAGCAGAGGGCACATGATCTTTGGAGGTAGACGGACTTGGGTTTGGATAGTGGTTGTATGACCTTGGGCAAAGAATTAACCTCTTCGAACTCAGTTTGCCTAGCTGGGAAATGGGGATATCTTGTGGGGTCACTGTGAGCATTAAATGACATAATGGACGTCTAATGTTGATTCTCACATACTTGCACAAATCACTGGGACTAGGTGAAAGGGAGAGGGAGGAAACAGACTTCCTGTGTCCCATTTTGACCAGCCCTGGGTACCAGCCCTTCCCAGCTGGGTGCAGAGAACATGCTCTGTTAGATGCCAAGAATGGTGGCACTTTTCTCGGGCTCTTGCTAAATTTCAATGTAAATCATTCTAATCAACATGAAACTTTGAAAGGGGAAAAAAAAATCCCCCAAACCCACATTCATTCTATTTGATTTATAAAAATTCAGTCACTTAGCATGCAGTCCCTTGAGTTTCAATCCTTCTTGTTTAGGCCGAGACTGTCACATCTAGAAAGCAGTGATTTTACTATTTTCTTTTTGAAAAATACATGTTCCTGGAGAACAGTGAAAAGAGAAGTGATCTAAATGGAAGTACCGCTTTTCTATTATGGATGTTGAGATGCTTTAAGACTAAATCTGGCTCATGGGAAGGAAGAGAACTGCCTTCTCACCATGGGTAAGACCCTGCGGGGTGGGAGGCGACTAAGGTATCCTAGTGCACCCGGGCCTGGCAGACAGTGGCACATTTAGGGCTTCAGTAGATATTTGCTGATCGAATTAATAGATGAATGAAGACAGTTACACAGGTAATAACGATGAAAACAATCCTGCCTGAAACATCCAGATTTTTTTGGGAGGAAAACCCCTGCATTTTGGTTTTTGTATTCCCTGAATGATTTCTTCAATTGTAAATGTTTGCTAACAATAAAACACACACACACACACACACACACACACACACACACACACGACGTTCTGCAGCAAGGTAAATGAAGACAGAGCCTAATTGTGTGTCTTTTACAGCACTGTCCTTTAAAATAACCTTCCAAGCCCGGCTAGTTAAGCTTAGTGGCGATAACATCCTGAAAGCAATAAATAAAACGACATCCGGAGCTCAGAAGGTTAACAGTTTTTTCAAGAAATTATTGTTCAGCTCCAAGGGTAAAATGGCGCCTGAAATCATGAAACGTGGTCCTGTAGTGCCCCCTCGTGTCTCCTGTGCGGAATTGTCAAAGCCTGTAATTGCGTCCGGCTCTAGTTATTAGCATAAATCTTGATTTATTTATGAGTCTGGGACTTTGGGGGCCAGGCTTATTTAGAGGAGGAGTCGGGAGCGCAGGAAGCTGGGGATCCTTTCTTTCAGGCCCCTTTTCAAATGGGTTACCACCACAATGTCAAAATAATTTGTACATCAACCCTTGTATAAGATTTAGAAACTGAAACCAATCATTATCTTGAAAGAAGCCGTTTTATCTCCAAAAATTATTGGCTTTCAAGAAAAAAATTTCATGGAGCATATTATTAAGCAGTTCCTTTTACCCATTACAGCATTCTTTGTAAATCAGTGGGACAGAGGACAGTTTTTAATTTCAGAGATTAATTATCACATATAATAATTGAGCCATTCTTTATTTTTTTTTTCTTCAGACCTGCTCATTTAAATAAAAGACATACAGATCAGTCTAGAAAATGAGAATGAAGCTGGGGATAAAATTAAAATATTTCAAAAGGCAGTGATTTTTATTTAAAAAAGTGTTGACATTTATTCCAGTAAGGACAATCATATTTCCAGGAAAGGGAAACTAGTTAAATTACACATATTTGGCAAGTGAAAATGGTGAAAAGGTAATACTACGGAGAATTTTAGTTTGTTAGTATTGGATGCATCTGGCTTAACTCTAAACGTTGCAGCCAAAATTGTAAAATGTTATGAAAATAGAAGGGTCTCTTCCTCTTCCTTTCGTTACCCGTTCTATGATAATGAAAGTCAATGTAATTCAGTTTTAATTTAGTCAATTTAAGTCAATATAATTCAGTCAGTTTAAAGTCAAGTGTTCACTGGGTGGCTGTGTGCGCGAGATGCTGCGCTAGGTCCTGGCACAAGTGGAGTCTGCGACCTTCAGGAGCTGCCAGCCCAGGAGGGGGACACGCCGACAACCCGCGTCCCCAACCCGTGGGATGGGGGCTGGGCTGGAGCGGGAGCTGAGGGACGGAGGCTCCAAGGATGCAGGGACCAGCCGAGGCCTCCACGTCAAGGAGGACGTGACCTTGGCAGGCCGGAACTGGCCAGGTCGGGAAGGGGGCGGGGCCTCACGGCCGCGGGAGCCGCGCGGGAAAGCGGCAGGCAGAGCTTCTGCCTGGCAGGGTGTGCATCGGGACGGAGCCGCCTACGGAGGGTCCCCAGCATGCTCTACGGAGCCGAGGAGCTTCACACCAGGAGCCCAGGGATGCTCCGCAGGGCTCAGGCCGGAGAGGGACACGAGCAGCCCAGCAGCCCGTGGAGGGTGGGTTGGGGGCACCGGCTGAGGCCCCCCGCAGAGTCTCAGGGGAACGACAGTGACGGCGCGGCGCTCACACTCTCTGTCCTGGCTTCGTGAGAACAGCCACCGCCCCTTGTGGGGATCCTTGCAGTAGGAGGCGGGAGCGCCCGGGAAAGAAGAGACGGGGGTTTTGGAGCGTGGCAGGACCTCACTGAAAACCTGGCTTGGGCCACTGCCAACCGTGGGCAGGTCTCCTGACCTCTGGCAGCCTTGGTTCTTCGCCCTGGGAAAATCGGGCGTGACCATACCCACATTACAGGATTGGAGAAGATGTATGGGATAGGATTGGCAGAGGGGCCGGCACGTTGCAGGTGCCTTGTAAATGGTACTTGACTTTTATCACAGGGAAAATGATTCATACCATAAAAACTCCAGACAAAGCCAGGCCCCTGCGTGTCATCTCATGGCATCCGGAAACCATCCATAGTGTCTGGTTATGTATTTTTACATGATTATGCAAGTAACGTCTGCTCCTTCTTCTAGCCTGTAAGCCCCACAAGGGCAGGCGCCCTGTCAACGTTGACACAATGGCTCATATGCCCTGGGGGTGCTGGCAAATAGCCGTCAAATGAAGGACGAAGGAGAATGACCAGGGACAGCTCTGCCAGTATCTCCTGGTTCCGTGATGACAAAACTAAAAAATGGTAAAGAAGCATTCCAGTTGGGCCAGTTTCCCATAACACTGTGATTCTGGGGCTGATAACTTGTTTTGGAAAGTAGGCTGAATTAGAGGCATTAGGTTCCTCATTCTAGCCAGGTGGGAGGACAAAGTAGTGGTTGAGAGAACTGGCTTCGGAGTCAGAAAGCTGGGGTTGGAGTTCCAATTTCATCACTTAGTTCTCTGTTTGCCTCTGTTTGCTCATCTGCAAAATAGGGATAAGGGCTGGGCTTGGTGGTGTACGCCTGTAATCCTAGCATTTTGGAAAGCTGAGGCAGGAGGATTGCCTGAGCCCAGGAGTTTGAGGTTACCATGAGCTGTGATGACGCCACTGCACTCCAGCCTGGGCGATGGAGAGAGACCCCGTCTCCAAAAAGAAAATAGGGAAAAGAGGCTTTATTGCAGAGTCCTTCTGAGGATTAGACACAACAATCATTTAAAACCCTTAGAACACACTCAACACCTGTTTTTGGTCATTATTATTGATTATTGAATTTATGGACTGAAAAATCTTTCAGATTCTAGTTCACTGTTCTGTAAGGCAGAAAAGACAAACAGCAGTAGCGGTATTCTCTGCAGTAGAGACAAATTATCCTGTATTCAGCTTTAAGTTTAAAAAAAAATCTTAAAGACAATAACTCTGTTCCCTCACTAAATTCATATCCAATTTTTTCAGTGTTTAGACAGAAGTTGCATATAGCTTAATATATAGCTTAGGTAATACTATGTGCTGTTTTCAGGTTTTATGTAGCATTGTTTGAATATATACATGTATATGTATATATTTTTCATGAAATAAAGAAATTAATTCATTTCTCTTTATATATAAGTATAAAAATATTTATTTTTATACAAACAGAAAAACGAGAGACTGCATGAGTTTGACTACATTCCCAGGCCAAAGGAGGGTTGGGTGCAAGAACTAAAATCCTGGTCTCTGGAAGTGTTTTATAAGTAACTTTTGGTATAGTTTAATTCTGTGTATGATGTCTTCTTGTCTTTTGTTCCTTCCTTTCTCCATTCATGAAGCATGAGTTGAGGGCTCACCACGCAGGCAGGGTACTGCACCAAGTGCTACAAATGCAAAGAGAGATCCCTGATCTGAAGGAGCTCAGGGTCTAGGGTAGAGGTTCTTGGAGGGCTGTGGATATTAACCCTATGGCATTTTGGAAATGTGGACTTTTTTTGGTGATCACAAAAATGGAAGGGGCAATGAAAATATCTATGGACAGAGGCCAGTGTTCCTGGAGGTCCCACAATGCCCAAGACAACATGCACAGCCAAAGATTGTCCTGCTTCTGCACAACTATCAAATGTCCCATCAGACAGTCACTGATAAGTGGAAAATCTGTTTGTAATTATCTAAACCTAGTTCCTGAGCCTATTTTATAATTAAACAGAAAGGTTAACAAATATATATTTTTTTTTCTCAGCTTTTGGCACTCTTTTTTTTCAGTTTTTGGCACATTTTCCACCATACAAATCAGGAGAAGATTGTACTTCCCATTGTGTTCAGGGTTTGACTAAGAGTTTTCTCCTATGGGACACATGCTGCTCACGGTGTTTGAGTCACCCACCATCACACTTTGTAGGGCCACACCCTTAGTTGCAGCCTCCATGGAGGTGTATGCGGAGGGGTAAGCATTCACCATGACAGCATGCCTCTGACAGTCAGCTAGAACGTTCGCTTGTTGAGATATATACCTCTTATCACAAATTACTTTCATTTTTCCTTTCTATTACAGACATGGCATTATATTGATTTTGTTGTCATTATTGAAATTATGTGTTTAGATAGATTATCCCTGAATTTCGTTTCTGGAGAGAAAAGAGAGGCATTACACAATATGTGTCATGAGAAGGGTCTGTAGACCAAGGTGCAAAGGACCTCCCATGTGGGGAGAGACAGGAAAGCAGGTGAGCTTCGTGCTGGAGGGAGGGGGTGGAGCATGGCCCTCGGCTGGGGTGGCTAGCAGAGACTTTGAATTTAATTTAAAATGCTGTTAGCATACATATTAACCAGAAGAAAAACATCATAAACATTCAAGCCACAGTGTCTTCCAGCCAGCATCAGGGGGTGGTAAGAGTTCTGTGTTCTGAACTTGATGCCAACTTCACTTCCGTCCTGACTCTGAACCTTAGTTTTCACACCTGTAAAATAATAGGAGTGGGTTCAATGACCTCCCAGGTGCCTTTCTTTGCTAAAATTCTATGAATCATCTCCAGCAGGTATCTTACAGTAAATCTGTCTCATTTTTCTTAGATCCAGATCATGAACTTAATAAAAAAGACCACGGGTTTTTTTTCATATTATTTTTCAGTAAAAATTTGTAAAGATTGTTTTTAAAATGAAAATTAGGCAGAAGGTGAAACAAAAATCTGTAATTTCTATATGTCTGCAATTTTATGGAAACGTTACTTAATGTAAAACTGGTAGGCAGAGTTTAATAAAGATGCATGAGTTTTAAATCTTATTTCTACCAATCATTAGCTTCATGACCTTGAGCTGGTTGCTTAACTTCTTGGCTCAAAATGAAAATAATAATTATCCCTCCCTTGGGTACCATGAGATCTAAATGACATAATGCTTCCAAAACACCTAAAACATACCATGCCATTCAGTTTTGCAAGACGAAAAAGTTCTAGAGATCAGTTGCACAACAATGTGAATGCACTTAAGCCTGATCAGTTGTAGGCTTAAAAATGGCTAAGATGATAAATTTTATGCCATGTATTTTTTTACCACAATTAAAAAATTTTGATTGTAAAATATAATAAATATATTATACCTAATTATACATAAGCAAATATATTGTATTTATACTTAATAAATATGTTGCACTTATTTCTGCACTACTTATTTTTGTTTTCAAGTGGCTCTCATCTTGCCCATGCATTCATTCCACAGAAAAGAACCAAGCGCCAGGCTAAGCCAGGGAAGTCCAGACAGAGGTTGTCGCCGACCTCAGGAAGCTAAGACTCTACCAGGGGAGGCAGGGAAGTAAACAGTTGCCATCAAGGGTGTCAAGTGCAATGGCAGAAATGTGACCGGCAGGATATTAAAAATTACTTTAAACTCCCTGTGTGTTTATTGTGGGGAGAGCCCAAGGTGGAGGATACACACAAAGGAGGGGATGCATCAGAGAAGCCTTTCTGCAAAATTTGGGACCTGAGCCAAGGCTTGGAGCACAAAGTAGAACTGGCCAAAGTGACACACTCTGGATTCCCTGACTTGGTGACTGGGGGATGCTGGTTCTGCATCTGCCACTGAGGTAGTTATGATGAGGGTAGACAAAAGACCTATGCCTCAAACAGGGCATCAGACGCCACCAGGAATGAAAAGGCACAGCACTGCTTTGCCTAAGGAAGACCAAATCCCAATAGTTGAAGAACACCACCATTCCTCCTACGAAAGCCAGGCTCATCCATGAAAGGGGTGTGGGGTGAGGCTCCCCCGGGTGTGCTCATGTGGTCCAGCAGGGACAGGTGGTGTGTCTATCGCGTGCACATACCCTGAGCCTGGCTTTCGCACTGTCTCGAGTCTGTTTGGGATGGCATTCCCGTCTACTTGCAGTCCAGCACAGACCAGCTGCTTCCCACTCTCTCACCACCCACCCCGCAGGAGACGAGATGGGAAGTGATGGGCCTTCCTCTCACCGCCCACATGAGCTCTGGAGTTAGTCTGTATCTGGGCCTCACGACTCAACAAATTATTTTGTGAATTTGCTTCATTGCAGACTAGTGGTTATAATAAAATTCGTTCTATTCCACATTATTGGTTCATAATTAGAATTACATGAACAAAACAGATACAATCTTACCAAGTCTTCTATGGCTGAACCATTGAACTGACTGCACAATTTCTTCTTTTTTTGCACTCCCCCGGTTTCATTTTCAGGTTGTTTTCAAGCCCTTAAAAGAATAAGACCTAGTTCAACTAGATTCTCCTGCAGCTCTTAGGTAGGGTGACTATATAATTCAGCATCCAAACTGGGGCAATTATGAGTGTGAAAGGCAGGCTATTAATAATTAAGCCAGGACCATAGCATATGTCAGAGCTGCTGCAGGCAAACTGCGACAGGTGGTCGCCCTATTTTTAGGGACAAGCTGACCCTCTCCACAGTCCTGGATGAGTCTTGCTAAGCAATGCTGCTTTTCCTGATTGCTTTTTTTTTTAAAAAAATGTTAATTTAGGGCAATCATCTTTGTAAATTAAAAATTTCCCCTTGCTATATGGATGGCTATTGTGCAATTTCAGAACAAATTTGAGAAATGAAAAGGGGAAGCAAAGAATATATTTACATCCAGACATGTGCAATTGCTTGGGACTCAGACATAAAAACTGCACAATATGAGAAGAGGTTTGAGCTGGTATTTCTTTCCTCCATACTTGTGACCTGGACCAAAATACGCACAGGAAATTTCACACAAGTCACATGAGAGTCTCTCTCCATTTCACAAGAGTCAGATTTGAGCAAATGAAAAGTTCACTCTTTGGCTTGAAAATGGAAAGAATGTGTATTGGTAAATGCAAGACTGTGTTTTTCTGGGAAATAACCCTCATTTAGAAATATCCAGGTGGCATTCAGAGATCCTGACCTTGACTCCAGGTCCATTCAAGTGAAACTGGCTGCTTGCTATCCCTGCCCTGAAGGAAACCACCACCACCTGTTATGCCCTCTTGGCTAGCCAAGGAATGGTTTTCCCTATTAAAGCATGAGATTTTCTGTTTTTCGTTGATCCAGTGATCCTGAAACGTGAACCTGAGGCAAAAAAATAAAATACTATGCTTTGGTCCTTGAAGCAGAGATGACTTCAGCAAGGGCAAGGACTACATCTTAGCATGTGCCCTGTGTCCGCCCTGCCATCGCACAGGTTTGTGTGAGGACCAACTGCGGTAATATGCAGTGCAGGGACAGATTTTCCTAACTGTGAAACACCATAACAATGTGAGTTATTATTCTTGTTTCAGTGTTTTCTGGATGGAGTTGACATTTTTGGTCAGTCATGGATTGAACTGTAGCATATCTAAATCTGTATATGAAGAATCGTGTTTTAACAGGGTGGTGCCCCACTGAGATGCAGGGTTCACTTTTCTCTGTCGGAAGCAACCTACATTTAGCAAGGTAGACGGTGTCCTCAGGTTGAGACATAGGGAGGCCCCGTGAGTTCTAGAGAATAAACGATTGCTAAGGAAGAAAGGAAAGAAGGAGATGGTAAGGAAAAGAAAAAGAAGGAGAAAGAATGGGGAGGGAAGGGGAGGGAAGGGGAAAGAAGGGGGAGGAAGAAAAAGAGAGAGAAAAGAAAGAAGAAAGAAAGAAAGAAAAGGAAAAGAGAAAGAAAAAGAAAGAAAGAGAAAGAAAAAGAAAGAAAGAAAGAGAAAGAAAAAGAAAGAAAGAAAGAAAGAGAAAGAAAAAGAAAGAAAGAAAGAAAGAAAGAAAGAAAGAAAGAAAGAAAGAAAGAAAGAAAGAAAGAAAGAAAGAAAAAAGAAAGAAGAGGCGGGGCACGGTGGCTCATGCCTGTAATCCTAGCTCTCTGGGAGGCTGAGGCAGGAGGATCACTCAAGGTCAGGAGTTTGAGATCAGCCTGAGCAAGAGCGAGACCCCATCTCTGCTAAAAATAGAAAGAAATTAGCCACACAACTAAAAATATAGAAAAAACCAGCTGGGCATGGTGGCGCATGCCTGTAGTCCCAGCTACTTGGGAGGCTGAGGCAGGAGGATCGCTTGAGCCCAGGAGTTTGAGGTTGCTGTGAGCTAGGCTGATGCCATGGCACTCTAGCCTGGGCAACAGAGTGAGATTCTGTCTCAAAAAAAAAAAAAAAAAAAAAAAAAAAAGAAAGAGAAAGAAAGAAAGAAAAGAAAGAGAAAGGAAGGAAGGAAGGAAGACTAAGCAAGGACTCATAATGGTTTGAACAGAACAATTTGCAATTCATTCTGTTCGTCCTGCGTGAGCAAGGACAACCACCCATATGGCCATGCGAAGGAAAATCTTGTTAGAATGAGGTCATATTTCCCCTCAAAACAACAAAATAGAAAGTGGCAGGTGAATTGGGATTGCACTACCACCTTACAGTGTGTGGAGGAGATTTGATTTCTCTCCACCGTGTATGTGGTGGGCCTCGGGCAATCAAGGCTGGCACCCACGCTGACGCGGACGGAGCACTCCCGCAGAAGGACGGCTGAGGCCAGGGGCTAGAGGCCTCCTGCAAGGAACTGCCGATAAAACAAAGCTTCATCAAGGTACAAATGATCATCTTTTATCAGCATAGTTTTCTATCTCATAACAAGCCTGTGTGTGTTATGTGCATGTGTGGGTGTGGAGGGGATGTGTGTGCTGCTGAGTGGGTGCATGTGTGTGTGTGTGTGTGTGTGTGTGTGATGTCTCATCTGGTGTGATTAAGGGAGAAAATGGGGGGGGCCTGTTCTTTGTTTATTTTGCAGATAAATCTCATCTCTAATCCGGATGCACAGCGATGTCTCATGCAAAGGAAAGGAAGCCCCCTATGCTTACCCCGATGACATCCATATAAATCACAGGTTTTATTCCTGTGCTGTGAGGGGCACTGCAGATTGGAGCAACGTCGCAGACTCTCATTGGGTGATGCTTCATTACTTGGCAGAAAATCCCCAGGGCCAAAACGTTATTTAAATGTGCTACGAAAATAAATGTGATTTATATATGTGTCGTCTGCTGAGACGTTCTTCTCCGTTACTGCAGGTGCTGTCGTGCATCAGGATTAGCGCCTCAATTTATTGCCAGTTCAAGCTATACACATGCTCAATGACAGCATGTTGTCCACATCGCCAAAAGTTCCAGAAAGGAGACAGTGTTTGCTGAATGGTGGGTTTCAGATATTCAGCGGCGTGGTTGACTTTTATGGGCTGAGAATGTGTGTGCCTGTGTGTGTGCTCGTGAGCATGCTGGTCTTGAACCCAGGCCACATTTTGTTTGGAGGGTGCAGGGAACAGACATTTTGTACTTAGGTGCATCAATTTCCAATGGCAGCAGAATGGTGTTTCTGGTCGAAAGAGAAAGAAGAAAGCGCAATCTTGATTTCAGCTCAGGGCTGGGGCACACATGTTTAGCTCAAAGTGAGTGGAAATCTCTGAAAAGCTGGTTTGGACTAATGAATGTCAGCAGGCCTTCAGCCCAAATGGGATTTGATTAGCAGGAAGGATCGTGGTTGGGATGTTTCCATTACCAAAGAAAGATGCACAGGGAAAGGCTTGCATTAAGTGGATGAAGAAGGCCTCTCCAGCTGTCCAAGTAGAGTCTTTCCCCTGGGCTTTTGCAGACACTCTGAAAATAGATGGCCTGACTTTGGCCCCTACCACATGCCCCAGGGTGCCAGACCATCGCTCCAGATGAGGAAACTTGAGGTTGGGAGAGGTGTCGGAGCTGACGCTAGAAACCACTGCTGGAACGCTTAGTGGGTGCCAAACGCTGTATATACAAAATGTGCCACATCGATCCTCAACATAGCCCTGCCTCTGTGCCTCTCATTCTAAGATGCTACAGATGTAAACATCCCACGGTTTGGAACTCTACAGGCCTAGAGAGTCCAGGTCCTGTGCTTTCAGAATCCCTCTTCTCTTAACTGGTAGCAACTCATGTTTCATCAGCCTTGTCCCTGGCTCCCCTATGCTGTGTTTCTTCAAGATTATGGGTTCTAAATGATATCTAAAGTAGGACCTACATCCACAGAAGGGCCTATGTCAGATCCTTTTTATATTGATGTGAGGATGCAAGCAAAGCAACTTATAAATACACTCTATTAGGCTGTTATTTTAAATAAGCAACAGTGACTCTGGGCGTCTAAATAAGAAGCCTTTACAAAACAAACTACCTTTTTATTTTGAAATGATTTTATATCCACATAAAAGTTTCAAAAATAGTGCCGAGAATTCTTGTATACCCTTCAACCCATCATCAGATTCCTCAAATGGTAGTACTTTGACGTGTGTGTGTGCATGTGTATGTGTTACTTCCTTTCTGAATGGTTTGGGAATAAGTTGTAAACATTCTGCCCCTTTATTCCTGAACACTTCGGTATATACTTCCTAAATTCATTTACACAACTACAGTGCAGTTATTAAATCCAAGAGATTAACATTGCTATAGTATTATCTTGTTATTTATTTATTTATTTATTTATTTATTTATTTATTTCAGTATATTACGGGGGTACAAATGTTTAGGTTACGTATATTGCCTATGTCCCACCCAAGTCAGAGCTTCAAGCGTGTCCATCCCCCAGACGGTGTGCACCGCACCCATTAGGTGTGAATATACTCATCTCTTCCTCCCCCTTCCCACCTGCCTGATACCCGAAGAATGTTATTACTATATGTGCACTTCAGTCTTGATCAGTTAATAACAATTTGATGGTGAAGCTATAGTATTATTATCTAACTTACAGACCTTATTCAGATTTCTGTAATTGTCCTACTAATGTCCTTTCTACAAATAAATACAAAATTAAAAAAAAATTTTTCACTTACTTTGAAATTGGCTGAGACTTGTGTCTCATTTGTGAAGACTTGTGTGAGAGTGGAGCGTGCTGAAGTTTTTGGCTATTCAACTAAAAACCTAAAATTAGTTTTAAAACTATGTACATATTATATCTATGT
>CAUYSK010004203.1:0-10978 GCA_963575035.1 Avahi laniger | reverse complement strand
TGGGCAGGAGGCTGTTACTGCTTAGATGTGCTTAGAAGATTCTAGAATAATTCCCTCATTCATTCAACAAATATTTACTGAGTGCCCACCACCTACCCCGTGCTGTTCTAGGCACTTGGAAAATCATAATTCCCAGAAGTGAGATCACTGGGGATGTCTAAGAGCTCGACCAGAGATGGGGTCGGCTGTAGCAGGGCCCCCAACACAGGGATCTGCTTTAGCCAGGTCACGTGTCTGCGTCTCTAGGTACATGTGCACACCTGGGGCGGGGAGGGGGTGGTCAGGGATTTGGGAGGAGCCAGCTCAGAGCAAGCTGACTCTCTAAGGGTTTTCAGCTAGTGAGATCTCATCTCCGGGAATCTTTGGTGTGTGTATGCGTGTGTTGGGGCGGGGCCGGAGGGGGGGAGGGGTAGATAGGGAATGCTTGACTGCTAAGAAAATGTTTGAGAAATATCCCGATTTAGCAGCTCATTACACGGCAATTAAGCCCAAATGCTGCATCAGTCTGGGGCTGGATCCTTGCTCAGTTTGAGGCTGAGTGTGCGGCGGGGGAGCCGGCCAGTCTGTGGGTGGAGCCTGCTCCTCTGCACACGCCACGCCCACAAGGCACGCCCACAAGGCACCCTGCGCACAGGGAGGCAGACAGGGCTGATTGGACAGGGCTGATTCTCCAGGGCTTGCAGCCTGGCAGGGACAACCTCAGCCACCACTCGATGAGGCCCCAGCTCATTTAATCCTTGTCACAATCCTAGAGTGCCCAGAGGAGAATTTCTATTCACTGGTAAGAATAAGAGCAAGACACTGCCCTAATCACTGTACATGTTAAACCTACTGAGCCTTTCCAACAAAACCATAAGATAGTCACTGCTGTTGTTGACATTTTACACATGGGAAACTGAGGCACTGAGAGGTCGTGTAACTTTCCCAATGTCACACAACTGGAAAGCGTTGAGGCTGGGATTAAACCCAGGCAGACTGGCACCAGCATCTGTCCTTATAAGTGCACCTATGTTCCTCTCATTTCCAAGAGGAGGAGATTGAGGCTCAGAAAAGCGTTCCATGCCCAGGTTTTATCTGATTTGTGATCTAAGCTCAGGGAATGGCCAGGTCTGCCAAGCTCCCTGGGCTACGGTTATGCAGGAGACAGTAAGGAAGGAGCGTGGGAATGGAAACCAAGGGAAACTTCTCTCTGATGATGTTAGGGTGGACCCCTGGGAGTGCTACCAGGACACCTGGCAGACGACCTGCAGTGTGTTGGAACACCATCGGGACCTCATGAAGGTGAGCTGGGCCGTGCTGAGGGGACAGTGAACCGCTAGGGTGCAGGGGAGGGGCTGAGCCCGCAGAAGCCCGGCAGGGTGGCGAGAGGGTGCTGCTGGCCTTCCGCCCCGGCCCAGCCTGCTCTTTCTCTGCCAGCTGTGGGAGAGACCAGCCCACGAATGGCACGAAGGAGGGCCGTGAATTAGGAAGCTAGAGCTGCCCCCACCTTCCACCCTCGAACTTGGCTTCCCGTTAGGGCACAGCTGAGGGGTACCACTCAGACAGCTTTCCCCACTGGGAGCAAGTTCAAGGAGGGATGAAGGAGAGCACAGCTGTAGGATTTTGGAAAGTGAGAGGAAGTAGAGACGGGGAAAAGAAAGGCAGGACAGGGAGGAGCACTCGGAGGGGGTGCAAGCAGCCGGGCCTCCTGCCCCACCTGTTGGGGACCCCCTGGTCCCCTAGCTCCAGGACAGGCTGCTGCAGCTGGGGCTGGGGCACTTCACGCCTGCCAGGCATCGCACCCTCATTCCCATTCATTACTCATCACGAGAGCCCCACGGGCAGATGGTGGCAGAGCCCTGTTTTTGTTGGGTAGAAAGGAGCCCACGTACCTGAGGACGCACGGTCAGGGCCTCATGGCACGGGTGGGGAGAACGCCTGGGCTCCCCATGGGAGCGCGGGGCCTGCGGTGGGCTGTTTGCCGGGTTGTAGCAGGCTCCATGCCAGCCGCAGCAGTGCTCTGCCCTTCCCGGATCAATACTGGCCATCGGCTCCCGCAGTGACAGCGTGAAAAGCAGAGTCGCCAACGCAAGAAGCCCGACCGAGCAAGACAGCAGTGAGTCCTACTCATCCCCACAACTGCTGCAGGGCCCTCCCAGCCCCCGGTGCCAACCAGCTTGGTGCCGCTGCGCACGGGGAGACCCTTCCCCGTCTGTGTCCTTGCTGTTCAGGGCCTGTCATGATCTCCTCGGGGAGCAGCCCCTGCCCACCTCACGCTCCACCAGCCACACAGCCGGGCTTCCCCTGAACAGATGAGAGCTTCAGGCTCCAGACTCTCCTGGGGCGTCAAGGGCAAGAGAGGTAGAAGGGACCAGCTGGCTGTTGCCACATTTAGTCTGTTAAGTTTTTCCCCTGTGGAATTGAAGAAAGCATTTCCCTTCCCTATGCTTTCAGAACGCTGCTTACACATCCCGACTCTCCTGGTCCCCCTGAAAGGACTCTGACATGGGGTCACACTGACTTGCTCCCCTGTGCCGGTCTCCACAACAGCCACAAGAAACACCCGTCTTACTGTAGAAGGGTATACCAGTCCAGAACAGGCCAGGATATGCCGTGGAACAAGCATCCCCCAAGTTTCAGTGGCTTCACACAGGTTTATTTCTCAGGCTACACATCATGTCACCTGGGGGGGGTCACCTGGGGGCCTGTGCTCCTTGTAGTCACACAGAAATCTCAGCCTCCCTGGAGGAAGGGAGGAACCTGAACCCTGCGGGCATTCTGAGCATTGGCCATACTGGCCGTAAAGCCCAGCCATGGTTTGCTGTCTAAATGTCTGGGCTCCCTGAACTCTACCTCTGTCGCTCATGCCCTGGGCGTGAGTCTGGGCCAGAGAAGCTCAGCCGGGAGCCCCAGCTGCTGCAGCGGTGGCAGAGGTGGGCAGAGAAGGTAGGTCACGGATAGCCCTTGCCTTGCAGAGAGCTCGGAGCTGCTTCCTAGTAACTCCCAGCCTTCCCAGTCCTAGCGCGAGGCCAGCGTTCCTGGCGTGGAGATAGACGTGTGACTTAATAGCTGACTCAAGGCAACGTCAGGAAAGGCCTCTGAGAAGACGGGATCCCATGGGGACCGATGAGGGCAGGAGCGGGTGTGCAGCCAGCCATTTCTTCTCTGGGCTGGCACGAGTGGAATGGGACTTACAAGGCTGCAGGAGGAAGAAATTCTTCAGCCACTGCCCAGTCGTTAAAGGGGAATGTGGTGTTTTCTTTTCTGGCGGTGAAATAACAATAAGAGGCGGCAGACTCCCCCTTCCGCCCCAGCAGCGCAGCGGGGCAGAGCAGCCCACAGAGCAGGTGGAGAAGGTCCCATGGTGCCTGTCCCGTGGCCCCCAGATGTGGCTGCTGCTGCTGTGCCCTCCTCCCACCAGGAACATTGCAAAGGTGACAGGTTGCCCCGCAGGACAAATGCCTGCCCTTCTAGGGCTCAGAAGAACTCAAACTGCTGTTTTGCTCACAGAGTTGTCTGTGGATGAGGTGCCCGGACGGTCACCCAGCCCTGGGGTTGGGGGTTCTCTGAGCAAGACTCTAATCTGGAAAGAGTCGGGGGCAGGAGTGGGTGGCAGGTACTGTCCCATCACTCCCGAGACGCTGGCTTCCAGGAAAAGAACGTTGAATAAGCGGTGGCCCTTGTGAAGCTATGCAGGTTGGAAATTTGTCCTTTGTTTCTCTGTGGCCCAGTCCCCACTCTCCCACTCACCTCGGGCTGGTGGGGCCGCCTCTGGGTCAGCTGAGAAGAATGTGACCTTATCAGCGCTGTGTTTTCTGCAGCCCTGGAGAGAAGCGCCAGGGCAGATAACGCAGGACAATGGATCACACACACGGAGTTTCCGTTTGGCTCTGGAATGTGTGTTCGCCCTGAGCAGGCGAGAGGGCACTCAGAGCCCACCCACCCACTTCCTGCAGCACAAACGCATCCTGCTCTGCCTGGCCCTGCCCTCTGGCTTGGCTGTGCACTGACATTTCTGGCCTGAGGAAGCTGCAGGAGGTGATAGAGCCCCGTGTGTGTGACCTTTCCCGAACTTACAGAGCCCTTTTACAGACATGATCTCACTTGAGCCCCATGAACCAGGCAGGGAGGGTAGAGATTCGTGTTACTCAGAAGGTTACAACATTGGCTGCTGTTTGCTACACGTCAGGAGCTCTGTAGCACTTTGCATATGCTCGCTTGTGCAATCTAACACAATCGAAAAGGCAGCTATATCGTTAGACTCGTGAGCTGAGGTTCAGAAGAGATTAAGTGACTACCTGAGGTCACATAGCTGGAAGGAGGCAGAGCCTGCGTTTAGATGCAGGACCCAGCGTAGCGCCACGTCCCACGCCTGAGCTACTGGGTCTCCTGCCAGCCTGGTGACCACGTGGTGCAGCTGGGTCTAAAACCCACCTCAGCTCAAGGTGACCTCACCATGATGGACAAGCAGATGACTAGAGAAAAATGGGAAACGCTTTTCAAAGTCACTTCACTAATGACACTAAACTTAGCACTTCTCTCTCTCCCTAGAGGGTGACTGGCTGCATCCTCTCCAATGTCAACACACCTTCCATGACACCTGTGATTGGACAGCCACAACACGAGACCCCCCAGCCCATCTACCAGAACAGCAACGTGCCCACCAAACCCACAGCAGGTAGGGGAATGTTGACACAGTGGTTCTCAAACTTCAGAATCATCTAGAGGGTTTGTTTAAATACTAATTGCTGGGACCCACCCTGGAATTTGATTCAGGAGGTCTGGGAGGGTGAGGAGGATTTGTATTTTTAATAAAGAGATGCTGATGCTGCTGGTCCAGGGATCGTACTTTGATAACCCTTAATACGGAGCATCAGAGCAACGTGGCCGCAATCGCGGTGAGAGAGAGGGGTGGGGAGAGAGAGACAGGTGGGGGGTAGTGTGCTGTCTTCTTCTGTATTCAAATATAAATATAATATTGCCTTCATTGGGAATTAAATATACAAAATGGAGCGTTTTTCTCTGCCTCTTCCAGCGAGGTTGGAGATCTTGCCCAAGGTCTCAGCATGAAGAATAGCAGGGCCATGAGTCACAGCCTTGCAGGCTGTACCCAGAATTCCCACACCCGTAGCCACCTCCACAGCGACAGAGAACAGGGGCCACCAACACCTACCCAACACCTGGGACGGTGTGCCTGGATGTGCTCCGTGCTTTACCTGTGTTCTTATTTAATGTAGTCATTCTGTGATACAGACGTTATCTTCCCATTTACAAATAGAAAACATACCTGCACAATATGCATTTAAAAAATGAAAGAAAAATAAGTAATACACCACTATGTTAGCAGCAATTACCTTCTAGGGGTGGGATTATGATTGTTTTTTTATTTTCCTCTTTATATTTTCCTCTTCTATATTTTCCGATTTTTTCAACAATGTAATAAACATGACCAGGAAATGGCTTCTAGTCTGTGGCTCACGATACTCGTGCCTTGGACTGTGAGTGAGAAGAAGGAATCTTCGCTGTCATATTTCTGTTCTTTCTCTCCACCCCGCTCTGCCTTCCACTCCCCAGCCCCTGCCCCCGCAGTGCGCCCTGTTGTTTACAGCATGTAAGTTGTGAGTGGTTCTCTCCCTCTGTCCCTGTCTGTCTTGCTCTCTCCCGTAGCCAAGATCTTGGGAAAGGTGGGAGAAAGCCTCAGCCGGATCTGCTGTGTGCGCCCGCCCGTGGAGCGCTTCACCTTCGTGGGTAAGGGAGTGGGCACTTCCCCGGTCCTGTCTCTTTTCTTTCCCTCCTCCCTTCGCTCATTCAGCAAATACCCCCAAGTTCAGGGCTATGGTCTAAATGTTTGTCCCCCAATTCACATGTTAAAATCCTAATGCCCAAGGTGAAAGTGTGAGGAGATGGGGCCTTTAGGAGGGCACCAGGTCATGAGGGGGGAGCCTCCCTGAATGGGATTAGACCCCTTGGAAAAGGGTAGCCAGTCCCTTCCACAGCTGGAAGGAGCCATTATGAACCAGGAAACAGGCCCTCACCAGACACCAAATCCGCCAGTGCCTTGATCTTGGACTTCCAGCCTCCAGAACCGTGAGGACTAAATTTCTGTTGTTTATGAGTCAGCCAGTCTGTGGCATTTTGTTATGGCCTCCCAAATGGACTAGGACAACCTGTTCTGGGATGACCACATACAGGGCAGTGACTGGGACCAGAGGTAAACAGGAGTGTCACCAGGCCTACAGTGCCAACGACATGAGAGCCCGGAGGTACCCCCTCCTGCTTCGTCTCCCCTCCCCAGGCTGTGCCCATAACCCTCCTCCCGTCACCCCAGCTCGGTGGTGTTTGTGCTCCGGCCCAGCGGCAGGGCCCTTTCCTCCATTCCCTCGGTTCTTGGCTGCTCGCCCAAGGACGCAGCACGGATGAGAATAGCAGAGTCCCTGGGGCACATTCTCCTGCAAACCCCAAATTCAGTCCAAGAGCTGAAGGCCTAGACCTCATTCCTTTTACTCTTTGGACAAATGACTTCTGCTATTTCTGAGACTTCCGATTTCAGGCATCCTGGAAAGGAACTGAGAGGGGTGGTGGAGGAGGAGAGAGGCAGGGGAGCATCGCCGTGGTTTTGCGTGTGTGCACACTTCTGTGCACCCCCATATAGGTACCGCACACTTGGGAGCAGGTCAAAAGCTCTGCCTTTCACATCTTGCTGTAGGCTCTTGCTACATCCTGCCCCGTGAAAAATCTCAGCATCCCCAGTGTTGCTTGTTCTTTAAACCAGATAACCTCTAAGGAGAGAGGGCCACCTCCCATGACTCCAAAAGCCATCTCCCTAGGCTTTGAGGATGTTGCTCTTGCGGGCAGCCTCCCTGAGACAGAGAAACAGAAGGCACTCAGCATGAGTGTGCATGTGTTCGTCATCGGTTCCCCAGCGAGGCTGTCTAATTCTGAAAGTCCCAGAAATGTGACGTCCTGCTCCTGGACCGGGAAAAGATGCTCCCTCTCCATTTAATGCTGAACTGTGCTCTCCATTCACTCTCTTCCGATGTCACCTGTGTGGGGAGGCACGCATCCCCCCACATCCACCCTCCCCAGCCCCTCCCAACCCTCCCGCCGAGGTGGCCCTTGGGCAGACCGCACGTTGGGCACCAGGAAGCCAGCTCCCTAATGCTTCTGCCTTCCCTCTTTCCTCCTCAGATGAGAACGCCAATCTGGGCACGGTGATGCGGTATGAGGAGATCGGTGAGTGGGACTGCGAAAGCGGGGACATTTGGAGCCCTTGCCTCCAACACGAGCAACATGGGGGAGGGAAGAGGCTGGAAAACCCTGGGCTGTGGTTTGCAGCAGTGTCTACTCAGAGGGAGCCAGAGAAGGTGGACGGCGGTTACACCGCTGTCAGGGTGGGAAGGAGCTGACAACCCTAGAAGCAAGCTGAGAGGCAAATCAGAGAATTGAAATCTTTTCAGGGTTCCAGAGTGGATGAGAGACACAAGTGGGAGACCCAAGTGTCGGAAGCTCTGGAAAGGGCAGAGAGATACCAGCATAGAGCTGTAACTGGCATAGGAACCAGGGGATAAGAAGGATCAGTGACAACAGGAATGGTCCGATCGCTAGGATGAGAGGCAGACTGGTGTCCCTCAGACACGCTCCACTTTCCGCAGTGAGCAGGTCCATGCAAACCTACCCCCAAAGGCCGAAGGGGCTGAGAGGCTGAAGAAAGAGGCTGACAAATCCAGTTTCTCAAAAAGAAACATTTAATACAGGGACTTACAGGCAGAGCCATGTCTCAAGTGGCTATAAGACAGTGGATCCCTGCACCCACCCTCTGGAAAGTGTTCTTTACAGAGCAAGCTTCTCTTGGTAAAACACGTGCAGCTGGTCATGCCTCCGATCTTCTGCAAAACTCATGACCACTGGGGAGGTTCGATACACATCTTCCTGGGGAGTGATCTATGCTCTAGGCATTGTTTCTTGACCTTGCTGTGGGAACGCCTTGGTATGCAGGGTCAAACAACAGTCATGAGGGCGGTTTCGCTTCAAGATGGCGTTACTCTTGCCATGCCACAGGCTGTTTTCCTGCACTTGATCTAAAACCTCCAGCTGAAAAGGTATTCCAGGCACCCCCCTCCTGGAGCTCCTTCCTCTAAGGACTAGAGGCCAGGCCTCCTGCCATGATCCTGGCAGGCCCGAGGTTGTCCCGAGCACCCGGTTCTCCCAGCAGGCCCCGCAGACGTGACATCATTTCAAGGGGCGTCTCTCGGTCTCGCCCTCTGATCTGAGGTGTGCCCCAGTCAGCTCATACTAGTTTGCTAGGACCGTCTGTAAAATTTTCAGAAATGTTGTGAGCCAGTTGTTAAATACAACCGTTACTAAAAATTGTTAATACAGCTTAGTTCAATAAATTGTTCCCAGGCGTTCTCCTGGACCAGCAGAGCTCAGAACCGTCTCTAGAACTTTAACAGTATTCCAGTGTATACTTCTCTCCTGGCTTGTCCCAGAGAATTTATTATGCCAAGCTTCGGCTACGGCCTTGCCTTCCCAGCACCCAGGGCGGTGTATCAGGCCATCCCTGCCGGGATTCGCGGAGTCCCCTCCCGCAGAGGGCGATGCCCATCCACCACGCGGCACAGTGCACCGGTTTTCACTTGCACCCGCTCGTGGCAGCCTTGTAGGGCAGGAGCAGTCAGCCCCATCCTGGTCACTCTTCTCTCTCCACAGCGGTTATGGCGAGAAGGCCACCATAGGACAGAAAATGGAGCTAGGGGGGTGGCCTGTCACCTCTGGCTTCTCTGAGACTCTGCCTGCCCAGCTCCCCAGCCCGTCTGTCACTGAGAGGGAAGGAGCCTTCCAGGGTCTGACGGGAAGGGACTGTGGGGGTTAGGGAGCGGAGGATGCTTAAGTTCAGAGAAAGGAGCTTAAGTTCAGAGAAGGGAGCTGGATGGCCACCGCCGGCGGCCTGGGCTGCACATAGCCGGGATTCCTGGGAGAGGGGTGTGGAGGGAGCGCGCTGACTCTGGCTCCAGGCCCTGGATCGGGGCGCCCTGGGGAGAGAGGGGCCGAGGAGGGGGTAGGGAGCTTCCCTGCTTCCTGACCTTTGTGCTCTGGGAGGTCCTGGGGCTCACGTGTCCCCCTTTTGAAATCCCCTTTCACACTAACCAAGAAGGAAAGCCATTTTCTCCCGGCTCCATTAGCATTCGTGACCGCATTTACATGTTCCCAGGGCTGCCCCAAGCCAAGGACTGGTGGGCTGGGAACTTGGGTGCGTCACATACAACAAACCGAGAGAAGTCCCTGCTGCCCTCCAGCGGCCACGCGCGGGATCTCGGGCTCCGCCCGGCCGCCCGTCTGCGACGGATGCATCTGTGTTGGTCTTGCAGGAAAAGACGGAGGAGACGCCACTCTAATTTTCTGTGTTTGGGCTTTAAAAAATAAAGTCCCACATTCTACTCGAGTGGGAAAGTGAGTTCCTGGCTTGAGTATAGAAAAGAGATTTTCATAGCTCTAAGCAGAGTTTCTGAATCCTGGCACTACTGACATTTGGGACCAGGTGATTCTGTGCTGTGGGGACTGTCCTGTACCTTGTAGGATGCTTAACAGCACTCCCGACCTCTGCCCACTAGATGCCAGCAGCATACCATCTCCCCCTCGGTCCTCACACCCCAAAATGTCTCCAGATATTGCCAGATGTCCCCTGGCAATTGCAAAATTGCCCTCAGCTGAGAACCCCTGATGTGGAGAAAGCTGAGGGCCGGCACGCCCTCTGGACAGGACCACCTAACTGAACGTTTAGGCAACAGAGTCACAGAGCCTCCCCGTCTCAACAGATAACTGATCGAGAACGCTGGGAACACTAGGGGGACATGGGGACCCACAGAATCCCAGGAGGGGGCCCAGTCTGGCTCCTCTCAGCCCTACCTGCCTGGCCTATCTCCACAGCTGGGCAGTCGGGCCAGCATCCTGGTGGTACGACATGGGGGAGGGGGTGCCACAGCCAAGGGCAAGCGTTCCCCCCAGTGTCCCCGCTGTAAGAGCAGAGGCCACGAAGACCACCAGGACCATGCCCAGATTGTCCTAATGGCTCTCAGGCAGCCCGTAGGGCCTCTCTTGTCAGCTGGTCTGTTGGTTCACCCATCCAACATGTCTGAGCACCTCCTGTAGGACGGTCACTCTGCCACACCCTGGGGAGGTAAAGATAAATTAAGGCCCCTGCACGTAAACAGATCATTAGACTATGGTATGAGAGAGAGGAGGGAAGAGAGGCTGCAGGAATATTTAGTAGATAAGATCCTAGCCTTCGATGGGGCTCCTTGAGGTAGGGGGGCTTCCCAGACCATGGGAAGACGAGACAAGATGCTGACATTGCCCATTGTCAATGTAACAGCCTCCCACGGGCCTCAGAACCATCTGGAGCCTCCTTCCGCAGCAGGAGCCAGCTCACCATCCGAAAGTCCTCGTCAGGTGCCTGAGCTGTGGGGTCTGAGGAGGCAGAGCTGTTGGCAGCCTCTCTCACACCTCGTGTGCTCAGGGTCCTCGGCGGCAGCTGTCTCTGGAAGGCTGGTGGTGTGAGCTCAGCGCAGGGCTGTCTCACTGTTTCAGATAAGATGCCCGCAGCCTCGGCCTCCCGGGGGAGGAGATTGTCGCTGGGGTGCCTGGGAGCCAGACACAGACTCCACCCTGAGTCACATCCTGGGTGAAGACTCTCCCCATGGTGTTCCAAATCCCAGGCTTCTTTTTTTCTCCATTGCTCAGTTTTTATAAGCAAATCAGTTTGATGCCTGTTTTATTTTATTTTTTTAATTTTTTTTATTTTTTTGAGACAGAGTCTCACTTTGTTGCTCTGGCTAGAGTGAGTGCTGTGGCGTCAGCTTAGCTCACAGCAACCTCAGACTCCTGGGCTCAAGCGATCCTCCTGTCTCAGCCTCCCAAGTAGCTGGGACTACAGGCATGCGCCACCATGCCCGGCTAATTTTTTCTATATATTTTTAGCTGTCCAAGTAATTTCTTTCTA
>CAUYSK010004199.1:0-16226 GCA_963575035.1 Avahi laniger | reverse complement strand
TATAGAAAAATTAGCCGGGCATGGTGGCACATGCCTGTAGTCCCAGCTACTTGGGAGGCTGAGGCAGGAGGATCGCTTGAGCCCAGGAGTTTGAGGTTGCTGTGAGCTAGGACAACGCCACGGCACTCTAGCCCAGGCAACGCGAGACTCTGTTTCAAAAAAAAAAAAAAAATGTAAAGTGAAAGAAGTCAGAAGCAAAAGTCACATATTATATAATTCCATTTCTATGAAATGTTTCAAAATAGGCAAATCCATAGAGATAGAAAGTAGATTAGTGGTTGCCAGAGGCTGGGGAGAGGGGAAAATAGTATGTATCTATGAAAAGGTATAGGGTTTCATTTGGGGGTAATGAAAATGTTCTGAAAATAGATAGTGACAGTTGCACAAACCTGAATATGCTGAAAACCTCTGAATTGTACAATTTAAAGAAGTGAATTCTATGGTATGTGAATTATATCTCAATAAACCTATTATTAAAAAAACTAAGCATGTGGGAATGGATGAGGTTTCGTTAAAGCAATCTCTTTTTGAATTGTATGCCATGAATTATATAATGACTTAATTAAAAATTACTCTTAATAATCCATCAGCTTACAAAGTTGATAAGGTCTTCCATTAATTTTGTTGAAAACAAAGTAAGAATCAATCTGCTTTGGAAAAGTATGTGCTACCTGGTCTTTGAGAGTTACTTACTTTCTCAACACTGATGCCAATTTTTAAACCATCTCCTTGTCTGGCATCCTGGAGGTTTTTATATGTATTGCAACACATCTTGCAACACATCACAATAAGATTCTGGATAGCTAAGAGGAAGGCCCATTGTAAAGTGAGAGGAGAAGAAATTGTGAAAGGGGATATGAGAAAGGAGAACCTGTATGTCCATTACAGACATTTTCTTAAACATATCAACTTTAGAAAGAATATATATGGAAGTTAAGAATTTGGAAATTGGTTCCCTTAAAACTATCCATGCATAATATCATATAGAAATTTTGTGAACACTTAGGAGCACTTATACCCAGTCTGAAGTTACCAGTCTGAAGCTGCTTGTTAACCAAGTGTTGGTTAAACTTCTCTCCTTCTCCCAGGTCTTCCCACTTCCTTACATCAGGTTCTTTCTAGCCTTGTTTATTCCTTCCATAAAAGAAAAACTTTTTTTTTTGACTAATCTTCAGATGCTCATAAATTTTATGGTCAGAGTGTTCTATTAAAATAGACTCCATTCCTTATTGCAATAGTCCCTTTCTTTTCCTTGTAATAATCCTTCTGAAATGGACTCTTTAGCCTGAAAAGGTACAATACAGACACACACACACACACACACACACACACACACACACACACATAAAGCAATTAGGAAAAATAGTCAAAGATGTATCATCAAGGCAATTTGCTAAAACAGT
The DNA here is from genome assembly GCA_963575035.1 of Avahi laniger. Lineage (NCBI taxonomy): Eukaryota > Metazoa > Chordata > Mammalia > Primates > Indriidae > Avahi > Avahi laniger. The sequence continues at coordinate 14,823 of CAUYSK010004199.1, read as the reverse complement.
ACTTGCAATTTATCATCTAAGGTCTACAGAAATATATGATTTTCTATAAAAAGAATATATGCTTTAAAAATGTAGAAAAACAAAAAACCTAATGAGAAAATTCCCTTTAGGAATCTACTAGCCAATGAACATCAATAATTAAATGACTAACTACTACAATCAGGAACTGTGAAAAGGTGGTGTTTTGTTGAAAATTATTACACTAGCTAGCAGCTGGTCTCCAGCAGTTTTGCTCAAATTATTCCATGAAATACAAAACACTTACTGTTTTCCCCATAGAACCACTATTAACGAATATGTTTTATAAATATTAGCCAAGTTTGAAGATTTCATCATCCTTAAGAATATGTTTAATAAGGCAAAAAGTGGTGGACTAGAAGCAGCCTGCCAACCAAGGAAATAAGTGAAAAATGCAGTCAGCTGCCTACGTACAGATTGCTCTTCTCTGAAGCAATGTTATGAAATCACAGAAAAGAAACATGAGACACTCAATGTAGAAAAAAAAGGGTGACAGGCTGATATGTACAACAAGATCAAAGAACACCAGGCAAGAATAGGAGGATAGAGCACTGGGGCGCCGAGCTCACCCTGCTAGCACTGTGCGAATTGTGAGACAGCTCCCTCCGTGGCTACAGACTTCTACCTGGTCAGAACAGGGACCTGCCTGGAGTCTGTGCAGTGTCACTGCACCAGACAACAGGTGTGATGGGGATCGGGCAGCAGCTAAAGCCATCCTGAGCTCTTGGGTGCATGGCACGAGGTCAGCACTGGGCTAGGGAGGGAGTGGACTAACTGGAGGCTTCACTGAGCCGTACACTGTGACTGGGAGCCAAGCACTTCTCCCCTACAGGGCAATGGGATCTCAGCACAGGAATTGACTGGGGCACAGCAGGCTTCGAACTCAGAGGCTTTGGGCAACTAGTTCATAGGGTCCTGGGGTGGACAAGGAGAATTCTGTGGTCCCTGGGCTGCTGGAACCAACCTCTGCCCACGTGACTTGGTACCTAGATGGTCCCCAAGCCTGCAGAACAGCCTGCCACTTGCTCGCCTGGACTTTGCTCTCCAGGCCCAAACTGTCTCCTCCAGCCTGCTCAGCCTTGACCCCACCCACCAGGTTGGATCAGCCCCGCCACCCGCACAGCCCTGTTTCTGGCTCAGGGGCCCTGCTCAGAAGCCCTGCTTTGGGACCTCTGCAGGGAAAACTATGAAACATTGAGGAAAGAAATAGCAGAGGACATAAACAGGTGGAAAACCATACCACGCTCATGGGTCGGTAGAATCAACATTGTTAAAATGTCTATACTACCCAAAGTGATCTACAGATTCAATGCAATCCCTATTAAAATACCAACATCATTCTTCACAGATGTAGAAAAATTAATTTCACGCTTCCTATGGAATCAGAGAAGACCCCGCATAGCAAAAACAATTCTAGGCAATAAAAACAAAATGGGAGATATCAACTTACCAGACTTCAAACTTTATTATAAGGCTGTAGTAATCAAAACAGCTTGGTATTGGCTCAAAAATAGAGCAATTGACCAGTAGAACAGAACTGAGAACCCAGATATAAAACCATCCTCATATAGCCATCTAACCTTTGACAAAGCAGACAAAAACATATACTAGGGAAAAGAATCCTTATTCAATAAATGGTGCTGGGAAAACTGGATAGCCACATGTAGAAGACTGAATCTGGATCCGTACCTCTCACCTCTCACAAAAATCAGCTAACGCTGGGTACCAGATTTAAACCTAAGGAGTGAAACTATTAGAATTCTAGAGGAAGATGTTGGAAATACTCTTCTAGACATTGGCCTAAGCAAAGAATTTATGAAGATGACCCCAAAAGCAATCACAGCGACAACCAAAATAAATAAATGGGACCTGATCAAATTAAAAAGCTTCTGCACAGCAAAAGAAACTGTCACAAGAAAAAACAGACAACCTACAGAATGGGAGAAAATTTTTGCATGCTACAAATTCGATAAAGGGTTGATAACTAGAATCTACTTAGAACTCAGGAAAATCAACAAGAAAAAATCAAACGACCCTATCAAAAAGTGGGAAAAGGACATGAACAGAAATTTTTCAAAAGAAGACAGAATAATGGTCAAAAAACATATGAAAAAATGCTCAACATCTCTAATCATCAGGGAAATGCAAATCAAAACCACAATGAGATATCACTTATCTCTAGTGAGACTGGCCTTTATCAGAAAGTCCCAAAACAATAAATGTTGGCGTGGATGCGGAGAAATAGGAACACTCATACACTGCTGGTGGGACTGTAAACTAGTGCAACCTCTGTGGAAAGCAATATGGAGATACCTTAAAGAGATACAAGTAGAAGTACCATTCGATCCAGCAATCCCATTACTGGGCATCTACCTAAAAGAACAAATGATACTCTATATGAAAGACACCTGCACCCGAATGTTTATAGCAGCACAATTCACAATTGCAAAGATGTGGAAACAACCCAAGTGTCCATCAATATACGAGTGGATTAATAAAATGTGGTATATGTATATCATGGAGTACTATTCAGCTTTAAGAAACAATGGTGATATAGCACCTCTTGTATACTCCTGGATAGAGCTGGAACGCATTTTACTAAATGAAGTATCCCAAAAATGGAAAAACAAGCACCACATGTACTCACCATCAAATTGGTATTAACGGATCAACACATCAGTGCACGTATAAGAATAACATCTATTGGATGTCAGGTGGGGAGGGAAGAGGGGACGGGTATATGTATACACAAAGAGTACAATGTGTACCGTCAGAGGGATGGACACACTTGAAACTCGGACTGGAGGGGGGCAAGGGCAACATATGTAACCTAAACATCTGTACCTGCATAATATGCTGAAATAAAAAAAAAAAGGAAAAAAAAAAGGAAAAAAAAAGGGAAAAAAAAAGGAAAAAAATAAAGAAAAAAAATAAAGGAAAAAAATAAAGAAAAAAAATAAAGGAAAAAAAAAAAAGAAGCCCTGCTTTGGGCTCCCCCCCAGTCCCAGTGCTGAGGCTCTCATGCTGGAGCCCAAGGCTCTGCCTCTGCCTTTGCCTCCAGAGCTCCCGTCAGGCCCGACACACTATCCCCAAGACTCCAGTGCTGAATCTGGTCCCTAGGACCCCACTCCAGAGCCTCCACCACCATCGCAGGGCCAGGGGAACTGCTCCAAAGTCCAATGCCCCACTAGGGACCCCTCCAGCCTCGAGCCACCAGTACATGGTGACCTGGTTTGAGTGAATGCCCATAGCCTGGGAACTCACTACAACTGCTTAGGTAGCCTTACCTAGCTGCTACTATCATCCCCCCAGTGGGGAGACCCTGGGTAGAATGATCGCTGCAACACCAGCCTCAGGGAAGAGAGTCTCGCCAGCTCCTAACTCGAGCATCATACAACTATCTGGTGAACAATCCAACAACGAACAGCATTCAAGCACAGGCTTGAGCAGAGGCAATCACAGGCAAGCAGAAGAAATCAGAACAGCTGCATTACAGGCTTCTGGCGCACATTCCCCTCCTCTGTCACTTCAACATTCCAGAGAAGGGGGAATAAAAGCACCATCTAGGGATCTCCCCTTCTTCTAATCAAGCAGGAGAGTTCCCAGCAAGGAATAGGTGCCCTGTAAACCTATTAGCCCTGAGTTCAGAAAAGAGGTATCAGGTGAGAAGAAACCAGCCAAATAATCCAGGAAACATGAAAAATCAAAACAGATTGACACCCCAAGGGATCACAATGGAGCTACAGCACTGAACTCTGACTACAAGAAAATTGTCAAAATGACAGAAATAGAATTCAGAATATAGATGGCAAATAAGATGAATGGAACTGAAGAGAAAGTTGAAAACCAACAAAAAGAAGCCAAAAAATATTTCAGGAAATTAATGAAAAAGTCACTGAAGAACTAGACAACATAAGGAAAGATATAATAGAATTTAAAGAAAGGAGGTATTTAGAGAATTTCAAAACACAGCAGAAAGTTTCAGCAACGGATTAAATCAAGCAGAAGAAAGAATTTCAGAGCTTGAAGACAAGGCTCTTGAGTTAATCCTGCCATTTAAAGAGGAGAGAACAAAAAAGGCAGAGCAGTCACTTAGATATGGAACTATGTGAAGTGAACTAACATATGAATAATAGGTATCCCTGAGAGAGAAGAAAAAAAGAGCTAAAAGCATGGAAAATCTATTCAAGGGAATTACTGAGGAAAACCTCCAGAGATCCAGACATCCTGATACATGATGGTCACTGAACCCTGGGAAGATTCATAGCAAATAGGACACCTCTAAGACACACAGTAATCAGCCTGGCCAAAGTCAAAATGAAAGAGAAAATTCTATAATCTGATAGACATATGCAACAACTGACCAACCAGGGAAAACCCATCAGGTTAACACCAGACTTCTCAAGGGAAACCTTGCAAGCCAGAAGGGAGCAGGCTCCCATCTTCAATTTTCTTAAACAGAACAATTGCCAGCCTAGAATTTTGTATCCTGCAAAACTAAGTTTCACAATTGATGGAGAAATTAAGTCTTTTCCAGACAAACAGACATTGAGGGAATTTGTCATGATCAAACCTGACCTGCAGGATATACTCAGAACTACATTATACACGAATTGGCACAATAGATACCAACCAGTGTAAAATCACCCAAAACAGCCAAAGCTCACAACTCCTATAAATGATAGCACAAGAAGAAGAACAACAACAAAGCAACCAATTATGATGAACAGAACAGTATCACATATATCAATTCTATTTTTTAACATTAATGGCTTGAATGCGCTACTCAAAAGACATAGGCTGGCTGAATGGAAGAAAAAAACACAACTCAAGTGTCTGCTGCCTCCAGGAGACACATCTAAACCACAAGGATGCAAATAGGCTCAAAGAGAAAGGATGGAAAAAATATTCCATGCAAATGGAAAACAAAAGAGAGCAGGTGTGTCCATTCTCATGTGAGACAAAATTGACTTTAAATCAACAACGATAAAGAAAGAGAAAGATGGTCATTATATAATGGTAAAGGAACAATTCAACAAGAAGACATAACAATCCTAAATATATATGCACCTAACACCGGAGCTCTCACATACATAAAACAGATTACACTAAAGCTAAGCGAGGAAATAAATAATAATATCATAACTGCCATGGACTCCAACACCCTGCTATCAGAGCTGGACAGATCACCAAAACAGAAAATAAATAAACACTGGACTTAAATGGGATCCTAGAACAAATGGACCTAACATATTTACAGAACATTCTACCCAAAAACTACTGAATATACATTCTTCTCATCAGCACATGGGACATTCTCCAGGACTGATTGCATCTTAGGTCTCAAAAGACGTCTCAACAAATTTTTAAAAATCGAAGTCATACCATGTATCTTCTCAGACCCTAGTGGATTAAAACTAGAAATAAATTCTAAGAGTAACACTCAATTCTATACAAAATCATGGAAACCAAACACCCTGCTAGTTACTGAATGATTATTTGGTCAATGATGAAATTAAGATGGAAATCAAAAGATTCCTTGAACTGAACAACAAAGGAGTCATAAACTATCAAAATCTTTGGGACACAACAAAAGCATATCTAAGGGGAAAATTCATAGCCTTAAATGCCCACATCTAAAGGTCAGAAAGATCACAAATTAATAACATAATATCACATCTCAAGGAACCAGAAAAGGATGAGCAAACCAAACCCAAAGGCAGTAGAAGAAAACAAATAACAAAGCTCAAAGCAGAACTAAATGAAATGGAAAACAAAAAAATAATACAAAAGTTCAATGAAACAAAAAGTTGGTTCTTTGAAAAGATAAACAAGATTGATAGACTTCTTGCTAGATTAACCAGGAACAGAAGATAAAGAACCCAAATAAGCTCAATCAGAAATGAAAAAGGAGATATCACAACTGATAGCACAAAAATAAAAACCATCATCTGTGAATACTACGAAAATCTCTATGCACATAAACTAGAAAATGTAGAAGAAATGGACAAATTATTGGAAACACACAATCTTCTAAGACTAAATCAGGAAGAAGGAGAACTTGTGAACAGATCAATAATGAGCAGTGAGACTGAAACAGTAATAAAAAGTCTTCCAACAAAAAAAAGTCCCAGACCAGATGGATTCAAAGCTGAATGCTACCAGACCTACAAAGAAGAACTGGTACCCATAGTGCAGAAATTATTCCATAATATTGAGAAAGACAGAATCCTGTGCAACTCATTCTATGAAGCCAGTATCACCTTGATACCAAAGCCAGATGAGGACACAGCAAAAAGAAAAGTACAGACCAATATCCCTTATGAATTTAGATGCAAAATTCATCAATAAAATACTAGCAAACCGAATTCAACAGCACATCAAAAAAGTAATCCACCACAACCAAGTGGGCTTCATCCCAGCGATGCAAGGATGGTTTAACATATGTAGTCAATAAATGTGTTTCACCACATAAAAAGCAAAAACAAAGACCATACAAATAAAGACATTGCATGATCATGTCAATAGATGTAGAAAAAGCATTTGACAAAATTCAGCACCCTTTCATGATAGAAACCCTCAACAAACTAGGCATAGAAGGAATATATCTCAAAATTATAAAAGCCATATATGACAAACCCACAGCCAGCATCATACTGAATGGGGAAAAGTTGAAAGCATTCCCACTAAGAACTGGAACAAGACAAGGGTGCCCACTGTCACCACTTCTATTAATATTCAACATAGTGCTGGAAGTCTTAGAGCAATTAGACAAGAGAAAAAAAATGAAGAGTATCCAAATTGGGAGAGGAGGTCAAAACTATCACTTTTTGCTGACGATATTGATTTTGTATCTATAAAACCCCAAAGACTCCACTAAGAGTCTCCTTGAGTTGATAAATAAATTCAACAAAGTCTGAGGATATAAAATCAATGTACACAAATCAATAGCATTTCTATATACCAATAACACTCAAGCTGAGAGTCACATCAAAGACATAATACCATTCAAAATAGCTACAAAGAAAATAAAATACCTAGGAATATCCTTAACCAAGGATGTGAAAGATCTTTACAAGGAGAATTATGAAACAGTGAGGAAAGAACTTGTGGATGACACAAACAAATGGAGAAACATACCATGCTCACAGATCAATAGAATGAACATTGTTAAAATGTCCATATTATCCAAACTGATTTACAGATTCGATGCAATCTCCATCAAAATACCAATGGCATATTTCTCAGATCTAGAAAAAATAATTCTACACTTTGTTTGGAAGCAGAAAAGAGCCCAAATAGCCAAAGCAATCCTAAGCAAAAAGAACAAAGCTGGAGGCATCCCATTACCAGACTTCAAACAATATTATAAGGATATAGTAACCAAAACAGCATGGTATTGGTACAAAAATAGAGACACAGACCAATGAAATGGAACAGAGAACCCAGATATAAAATCATTTACCTACAACCAGATGACCTTTGACAAAGCAGACAACAAGGCACACTGGGGAAAAGATGACTTATTCAATAAATGGTGCTGGGAAAATTGGATAGCCACATGCAGAAGAAAGAAACAGGACCCCTAAGTCCCGCTACTCACAAAAATAAATTCAAGATGGATAAAAGACTTAAATGTAAGGCATGAAATCATAAGAATTCTAGAAGAAAATGTAGAAAAAACTCTTCTAGACATCAGTCTAGGCAAAGAATTTATGACTAAGACCTAATAGCAATTACAGCAACAATAAAAACAAACAAATGGAACTTAATTAAAAAGCTTTTGCACAGCTAAGGAAATAATCAAAAGAGCAAACTGCCTACAGAATGAGGGAAAATATTCACAATACACACTTCTGATAAACGGCTAATAACTAGAATCTACAAAGAACACAAACAAATCAGCAAGAAAAAAAATTAACAACCTCATTAAAAAGTAGGCAAAAGGCATGAACAGAAGTTTTTCAAGAAGATAGACAAATGGCCGAAAACCATGAAAAAAAGTTCAACATCACTAATCATCAGGGAAATGCAAAATAAAACCACAACAAGATATCACTTTACTCCTGTTAGAATGGCTTTTATTAAGAAGTCAAAAAACAATAGATGCTGGCGCAGATGTGGAGAGAAAGGAACACTTATACACTGTTGGTGGGACTGTAAATTAGTACAACCTCTATGGAAAACAGTATGGAGATTTCTCAAAGAACGAAAAGTACACCTACCATTCAATCCAGCAATCCCACTACTGGGTATCTACCCAAAGGAAAAGAAGTCAAAAGACACCTGCACTCGAATGTTTACTGCAGCACAATTCACAATTGCAAAGATTCTGGAATCAATCCAAGTGCCCATGAATTCATGAGTGGATTAATAAAATGTGGTATATGTATACCATGGAATGCTACTCAGCCATAAAAAAGGATGAATTAATACCTTTTGCAGCAATTTGGAAGGAAGTGGAGACCATTATTTCAAGTGAAATATCTCAAGAATGGAAAACCAAACACCACATGTATTCTCTAATAAACTGGAACTAACTGATGGGCACGTAAGTACACAGAAGAAAGTAAAAGTCATTGGAAATCAAGCAGGGGGGAGGGGGAGGAGGGGAAGGGCAAAAACCCACCTAATGGGTACAATGGACACTATTCAAGTGATAGCCACACTTATAGCCCTGACTCAAACCATGTAACAAAAACATCTGTACCTCCTTAGTATTTTGAAATAAAAAATAATAGTTAATATATATACACACATACACATATATACACACATATGTATATACACTACAATTGGCTCTATGATGTTTAGACAACATAGTAAGGAAAATTTGGGGTGATGGGGTCATGATAGTGGAGTTTTTAGAGATGTGAATGCTGTTAGTATCAAAATGGAGTCACTTATTCAAACAAGGAAAATGGAGTCAGGGGAACCCATGAAGAAGCAGCCCTCACGAACACATGCCTGTTTCAGGACTTACTGCAATACATTCCTGCAAACAGACTGGTAACAAGACTTATCAGAAAATTTCCTCAAGGTTCCAGTTTTTCAGATAAGCCACTTGTAAAATGATATTTACCTAGCAAGGGCTGTCTCTATCAATGAACAAAGGACAACTCTTGCAATGAGTTTCTGTGGCCTACAAACTTTGTTTTAAAGCAGCATACATAGACCTCTTCTATGTGTCTTTAAAATTTTCCCATTTTCCCTGACCTCCCTGGATATGCTTATGATCTGTCATCGCATGCATATTCCAGATTGCAATCCTCTGCTATTCCCAAGTAATTGCATTTGTTCTGAACCAAAAAAAAAAAAAATCTGATTAATAACACCAATGCTCAAAAATGATTATCTGATAACTCAAAAATAAAATTAATACTTCACATTTATATAATAAGACATATTCATTATTTCACACAATGAATGAGGATAGTTCATTAATGTTTGAAAGAATGGGTCTTTTCATTTTAAATATTGAATTTATGAATTATAATTTGATATATTAAATCTGGGAACAGAATTTTAAAGTACATGATCAAACTGGAAATCATATTATATGGTGTTTTATACAACAAATTTAAATGAAAGTATAAGGCTTAATATATTAAAGTTTGGAGGATTATTTTAACCACGTCAATTACAAGCCATAGTAGAGCAAATAATCAAAGTAAGAAAATGTAACTGCAAATAAAAGGTTTGGCAAATGATCTCTGTATGCAACAGGAGAATATATACATTTGTTAGCTAAACCAGTAATTACTCCACAAATAAACATAAATTTCTTAATTAAATTTATTAAATATTCATGTTTCCTGAGGAAAACAAGTGACAATTTTTGATGATGCTATCAGTTACATCAATCAGGGTTTGCCTGTACAGGACAATTTGGATTGTTTAGAAACCAAAACTTTAGTTAAAATGTTTTTATTTATACTCCTAAATATTTGTGAGATAATTATCTCTTTTGTGGAAGAGCATAAAGATCAAGAGGAAACTTTAAAACATTTTTAGATTTTGAAATAAATATTTAATTTAAAAATAAACATTAACAGAAAGTTGCAAAAATAGAGAGGTTTTGTGTACCCTTAACCCAAACTCTCCCCACAGTAGCATCTGATATAACTGTACTACAATACTGAAACCAGAAAATTGACATTGGTACAACAGACATTATTCCAATTTCACCAGTTTTACATGCACTCGTGTGTATGCGTAGACTGTTCGATTTTATCAACATGTGTAAATTCACAGTAACCACCAAAAGAGAGCTGCAGAACTGTTCCACAAAGGTCTTCCACAATGCCCACATGTACTATCCCTTCATAGTCACACCCACCCATCTCAAGATCCTCACCTAAACTTTGCAGTACCCCACTCCTGACAATCATTAATCTGTTCTCCACTTCTATCATTTTATCACTTTGAAATGTATATAAAGGAAATCATATGGTATACGACAATTAGAGATAGGGGTTTTTTTTTAAACACAGCATAATTTCTTGAGATCCATCCAAGTAGTTATATGCATCGATGTGTTTTTCTTTTTTATTGCTGAGTAGTATTCCATGGTATCAATGTACCACAATTTGTCTAACCATTAATCCACTGTAGGATATTTTAGTACTTTCCAAATTGTATCTGTTGTGAATAGAGCCATTATGAAAACTTGATTACAGGACTTAGTGTGAACGTAAGTTTTCCTTTCTCTGGGATGTGCATGTCCCTGGAGCACAATTGCTGGGTTGTATGGCAAGTGTATGTTTAATATTTTAAAGAAACTGCAAAACTATTTTCCAGAATGATTATACCACTTTATACTCCTACCAGATGTATAAAAGATACAGTTTCTCTACATTCTTGCCAGAAAATGGTATTGTCATTATTTTTTATTGTAGCTTTTCTGTTAATTGTGCAGTGATATTTCACTGTGGTTTTAATTTGCATTTCCCTAATGAATAATGATGTTGAACATATTTTCATGTGCTTCCTTAGAACTTGTATAATGCTTTTTGGGAAAATATTTATGTCTTTCACTCACTGTGTAATTGGATTTTTTTTTAACTGTCGAGTATTTTTTTTCATCTATGAGTTGTGCATTTGGTGTCATGTCTAAAAATTTTTCACCTAGCTCCAGATCCTAGTAATTTTTCTGGAATATTTTCTTTTAAAAGCTATATAGCTTTATGTTTTACATTTAAATCTGTGATTCGTTTTGAGTTAATTTTTTAATAGGATGTGAGGTTTAGGTTGAAGTTCACTTTTGGCCTATGGATGACCACTTGTTCTACCACCATTTGTTGAAAAAAAACTCCTTTCTTCATTGGATTGAGTTTGAATCTTTGTCAAAAATCAGTTGGCTGTACTTGTGTGGGAGTACTTAGGGTAATCTGACCTGTTCCATTGATCTATATGTCTATTTGTCTGCCAGTACCATACTGTATTAATTCCTATAGCTACACAAATCTTAAAATGGGGGTAGAATGATTCCTTCCATTTTATTATGGCTTTTCCAAATTATTTGAGCTATTCTAGTTCTTTTTCCTTTCCAGAAATATTTTAGGATAAGCTTTCTATATCCACAAAAAATCTTCCTGGGATTTTAAGTGAAATTGGGTCAAACCTAGAGATAAATTTGGGGAGAAATGACATCTTTACTATGTTGAGTTTTTCAGCTCACGAACAGAGTACATCTCTTCATTTGTTTAGATTTTTGATTTCTTTCATCAGAGTTTTATATTAGTATTTTCACCATACAAGCTCTGTATATATTTTGTGGGATTTATACCTAAGAGTGTCATTTTGTTTTGGGCAATTGCAAATGGTATTGTGTTTTTAACTGTGGTTTTCAGGTGTTCCTGGCTAGTATAAAGAAATAAAATTGATTGGGTTCGTACATCTCATATCCTTGATGAATATCTGGTTTGGTTTGGTTCCACAATTTGGCTGTTTTTTAAACAGAAACGTTTTAAGTTATGACTACCTAGTCTAGGAGATTTTTTTGTAAATTCCTTGGGCTATCTATACACTGATAAAAATGTACATAAATGCGCATCAGTCGTTGCATCTGCAAATAGGGACAGTTTCATTTCTTCCTTTCCAATCTATATGCTTTATATTTACTTTTCCTGCCTCATTGTGATGGCTTCCAGCAATATGTTGAATACGAATGGAGAGAGTTGACAACTTTGTCTTATTCCCATTCTTAGCGGAAAAAGCATTATGAGTAAACTTTTTAGAAAGATATAAGGTCTATGTCTTGATTCATTTTTTAAAATCTGAATTACCAGTTGTTCTAGCACCAATTGTTAAAAAGACCATCTTTTTTTCATTGGATTGCCTTTGCCACTTTGTCAAAAATCAGTTGACTATATTTGTGTGGATCTACTTCTAGGCTCTCTATTCTATCGATCTATTTGTTTATTCTTTTACCGATACCACACTTGATTACTATAGCTTTAAAGTAAGTATTGAAATCAGGTAGTGTCAGTCCTTCAACTTTGTTCTTATTCTTCAATAATATGGTAGCTATTCTGGATCTTTAGCCTTTCAATATAAACTTTAGAATCAGTTTGTCAACATCCACAAAGTAACTTTGCAGGGATTATGATTTGGATTGCATTGAATCTATCAATCAAGTTGGTAAGAACTGACTCTTAACAACATTGAGTTGGAAGACTCATCCATGGAAGACTTATACATGAACATGGTATATCTGTTTATTTAGATTTTTAAATTTTTCATCAAAATTTTGAAGTTTTCTTTGTATAGATCTTGTACACATTTCGTCAAGTTTATACATAAGTATTTAATTTTCTGATGTTAATATAATGGTGTTGTATTTTTAATTTCAAATTCCAGTTTCTCATTGCTGGTATGAAAGCAATATACTTTTGTATATTGACCTTATAACCTACAACCTTGCTATAATCACTTATTAGTTCCAGGAGTCTACTGTTGTTGATTCTTTGGAATTTTCTGCATATACAATCATGTCATTTGAGAAACAATTTTATTTCTTCCTTTCCAATCTGTATTGCTTATATTTCTTTATCCTGTCTCACTGCATTGGCTAGGACTTCCAGTAAGATGTTGAATAAGAGTAGTGGGAACATCCTTGCCTCCTTCCCAATTTTAGGGGGAAAACATCTAGTTTCTCACAATTAAGTATGATGTAGGGTTTTTGTAGATGTTCTTTATCAAATTTAGGAAGTTTCTCTCTATTTCTAGTTTGCTGAAAGTTTTTATCATGAACAAGTATTGTATTTTGTCAAATGCCTTTTCTGTATCTATTGATATAATCAAAGTGATTTTTCTTCTTTAGCCTATTGATGTGATGGATTACATTAATTGATTTTCAAATGTTGAACTAGCCTTGCATACCCTTCATTCCTTTTTAAGGCTTAATGATATTCCATTGTATGTAACATCCCATTTTGTTTATCCATTCATCAGTTGATGGACATGTGGTTTGTTTCAACAATTTGGCTGCTACAAATAATGCTGCTATGAACATTCATGTACCAGTTTTTGCATGAACATATGTCTTCAGTACTTTTGGGTACATACCTAGGAGTAGAACTGCTAGGGCATAGGATACTCTAAGTTTAACTTTTGAGGAACTGCCAACTTTTCCACAGCAGCTACATCATTTTACATTCCTAACAGCAATGTATGAGAGTTCCAAATTCTGTAAATCCTTGCCAATAGATGTTACTGTTTGTCTTTTTGAGTACAGCCATCCTAGTGGGTGTGAAGTGGTATCTCATGGTTTGAATTTCCATTTTCCTAAAGACTAATGATGCTGTGCATTATCTTGATGTGTTTATTGACCATTAGTAAATATTCTTGGAAGAAATGTCTATTCAAATCCATTATCATTTTTAATTGGCTTATTTTTTTACTTACTGTTGGCTTTTAAGAGTTCTTTGTATATTTGGAATACTAGAATCTTATCAGATATATGATTTTCAAATAATTTCCCCAATTCTATGTCTAATCTTTCTACTTTCCTAATAGTGTCCTTTGCAGCACAGAAATCTTTAATTATGATGAAGTCCAATTTATCTACTTTTTCTTTGGTTGCCTGTGCTGTAGGTTTCATATTGAAGAAACCATTGCTTAATGGGTTGTGAAGATTTAAGCCTATGTTTTCTGTAAAAGCTTCACAGCTTTAACTCATGCACTTGGATCTTTCATCTACTTTGAGTTAATTTTTGTACATGGTGTGAGGTAGAGGTCCACCTTCATGCTTTTGCATGTTAACATCCAGTTTATTTTTTAAAAAATATTTTTTCATGATTCTTATGGTTATTCAGGGTCCCTTGTTTTTTCATGTAAATTTTATGATTGGCTTGTCAATTTCTGCAAAAATGCCAGTAGGGATTTTTGTTAGAGATTGCAATGAATCTATAGATCAATTTGGGGAATATTGTCATCTTAATAAGTCTTCTGATCAATGAACATGGAAAGTCTTACTATTTACTTAGAACTTCCTTAATTTTTTTTTTTTCTGAGACAGAGTCTCACTGTGGTGCCCGGGCTAGAGTGCCATGGCATCATTCTAGCTCACAGCAACCTCAAACTCCTGGGCTCAAGCAATCCTCCTGTCTGAGCCTCCCGAGTAGCTGGGACTACAGGCATGTGCCACCATGCCTGGCTAATTTTTTTTTCTATATATTTTTAGCTGTCCAATTAATTTCTTTCTATTTTTGGTAGAGACGGGGTCTCGCTCTTGCTCAGGCTGGTTTCGAACTCCTGAGCTCAAACAATCCGCCCGCCTTGGCCTCCCAGAGAGCTAGGATT